>CM070819.1:1703229-1851484 GCA_036326025.1 Chrosomus eos | reverse complement strand
ATATTATTCCTAGCCTGGTTTATATAAAACTTTATTCCAAAAACATGGCGAATATAATTTTTTAAGGCTATTGGCAGTATATTCTGATTTACAGGATAACAAAAGTAGATATCCATAAATCCCTCTGTCATTTTTTCCCCATCTCATATGTGAACACAATGAAAAAATAATTTTGAACCTGGCTTTATCCAATACTCAGATTTCGTTTTTTAAAATATATGCAAATTAGATAATGCCTAATTTGCATATTTAAACATTAAATTACAGAAAACTTGTAATACATTTTTTTCACATCTTAATGTAGGTAATCAACTGGGAAAGTTTCATGGTGATATCTACTAGTTAAAAAAAAATACCCTATTCACCTCTAGTGTCTCGCCTTAAAGCAAAATAACTGAGAAAAAATTGAAATAGTCCTCAGAGGCCATGTCTGTAATTTATAGCAAAACATATAGTTAATTCGGTCTTGAACAGATTCATTAAAGAAAGTTATTACTCCACCACATGCGTGACATCATTAAAGCTGCAGTATAGGGAGTTTTGAGAAAACTTTGACTTAGCCTGAAAATTTTTACAAGCACAACTTATAGGTCCCACCCCCTTGCTCTCTGCTGCGTACAGCCATACAGCCCTCCCTCCACAGCTCGTCCTCCACAGCGGAGCCTGTCGTGAACGCGCAGGCTAGTAAACAGGGCCACAGTGGATAAAAAGTTATATGGCACATTCACTAATAGGGACTAATCGTCAACAATATGCTTTACATTGACTATGGCCTGCCTATACTTTGACTACAAACTTGATCCTCAAATCATTATGTATTTTGCAATACATGTAACTTCATAACGTTGCACTCTTTCTATAAGTTATAAATAGCTAGTAAGATAAGCACTGTTAGACCTTACCAGGTTTTTTTACAGTAAAATACTGGCAACACTGTTGCCAGTTATTTACTGTAAAAATGCACTAAAACGCCAGTTAGCTAATTTCACTTGCAGAAACCGACTGCATTAAACTGTCATTTAAAAGTATTAACTAAAATTTATAATGCATTAACCTCCTCAGACCTGGTTGTCCACATACGTGGACATCACAAAGTCCAGGGTTCAGAAAGTAAAAGTCCTGCCATATTTTTATTCCACCCACAGCAAAAACTCCAGTATTAAATGAACGTTACTGGGAGTTTATTTGGATCCAGACTCAATAGTGTTAAAGTTAATGAGATAATTAAGTGAATAATTGAGTGATGATTGAGCATTATTGAAGACACCTGATGTTAACTAGCAGAATCACTGAAGGAGAAAATCACAAATTGTATGTCACCATTATGGAGATCTGTGTTTGATTTAGTTGGGCACTTGACCCTTATGTTGTTAACTTTAAATTTTGTTTGTCTGTTGTTATTGAGTTATAGCAGGCAGATGAACAAAGAGAAAAGGTGATCTGATGTTCTTGAATTATGTTATGATGCAATCATCATATGAACTTGATCACTGAACTTATTAAGATCCTTATTTCTGACTTAGATTTATTTTATTGCTTACAGCATCACTGATTATATGTCAAAGATCCAGAATTTTCAATACAATACAAAGAATTTCTTATAAGTTATTTACTTGTTTTCAAAAAATAAATAAAAAAGTCTTTTTTACGGCACACATAGACATCAAGATTCAATCTATGCATCTCAACAATGCTGACGAACAGATTTTTCAATTAGGAAATTCAGATTCAGATCATAATTTATTCACACTGCAATGCATGATGGGAGCCATTAATGAGTTGTGATTGGTGGCTGCCAGAATGCACTGCAACATGCTTTATTATTGTCACCATTGTTGAGCTTCACAGTCTGATTATTGATGTCTGTATTTCTAAATAAAAATTGCTTTTGAAAGTTTTTTGTTAGATATTTTGGATTGTATTAAAAACACTGAAAGTCCTATGATGTGGAATCATAGAGCAGTTGTAATTAACAAGTTAAACTATCTCAATAAGTTTAGTTTACATAATTATGTCATGATTATTTCATGATTAAGTCAAAGCATAATCAACACCATCCAATCACGTTTTGCCTTTATTCATCTAGCTGTTTAACTCAGATACAAAAGACAAACAAAACCTCAAATTAAAAATATAAGGGTCAAGAGCCCAACTAAATCAAACACTGATCTCCATAATGGTGACGTACAATTTGTGATTTTCTCCTTCAGTGATTCTGCTTGTTATCATGAGGTGTCTTCAATAATGCTCAATCATCACTTAATGAATCATTTAATTATCTCATTAACTTTAACACTGGAGTTTTTGCTGTGGGTGGAATAAAAATGTGGCAGGACTTTTACTTTCTGACCCCTTGACTTTCCACCTCTGACCAAAACTCGGGTCTTAGGAGGTTAATAATGTGAGCAAAGTATTATTGTAAACTTATTTAATTAGAAACCAAAAAAAAAAAAAACTTTAGTAAATACAGAGAGTTCCACTGGACCAGTAACTACACAGTCACTGCCTTTTAAATAAAACTACATGCAGTATATCAACAATGTTTGTAGATCTTCTCCTGGACTGAAGCACAGGCTCTACTCTTCAGCACAACGGTGACCCAAAAAACAAGATTTTACAGTAAACTACTGGCAACAGTGTTGCCAGTATAAACCTGTTTTAAAACTTACAGTTTATTGCTGTTAAAATACATTTTGTGGGTGTGTCTTTTTATCTTTCACTGTTAACCCTTTCAACCCCACAGGAAAATCCACACTACAAAGAGTAAAATTAACATTGACAGTGTTGCAGTGAGATAATTAAGGGAATATGTAAGTGATAGTTGAGCATTAGTGATGAACACCTGCTGATAACAAGCAGAATCACTGAAGGAAAGATGAACAACAAGAACAGAAAATAGAGAAACACAAGACCTACAACTGACTTCCAGCCATTACACATTATTACACTTATTATTAACCAATATGGTTTTATTTCTGTCATACATCTACAGAAGTTGATATTGATATGTTTAATTGAAAATGTTTGGTTTGAAGTTACCATTAAAGAGATCAGTGTTTGCTTTAGTTGGTATGCTGATGCTATAATATGTGTTTTTCTTTTGCTGCCTGAACTGTGTTTTTGCAAGTCACACTTGTGCACACACACAGTTTATTAATGATTGGATTTGTCAAAATATGAAAATCATCATATTGCCTGTTCATCCACTAAAGAATTCGTTCTCACTCATTCAAAGTTTAATCCTCAACCAAAAGTATTACATTACCACCCACTGTAAAACCACAGCAATAAATTACAATGACACATTTTTTTAACACATCATACATAAACCAAAAAACAGAGCTACACTGTCTCTTAGAAACACAGAGATATCACAATTTAGCACATGAATCTCAACAATGGTGGCAATATTTTTTTATTCATGCAGCAGTGCATGCTGGGAGTTTTATATTATCCTGGATCCCAGCATGCACTGCTGCATGAAACTTTGGATTGTTACCACTGTTGAGATACATATTATAATTGTTGATGTCTATGCGTCTGACTCAAGCAGAATTTTTTTTTAATGCAATATATGATTACAACAATCTTCAGAAGACATGATTGACCAAAATATTAATTTCATGTTGTAGATTCACAGATTTATTTTTTTCCCACAAATTAATGTAAGTTTCATATCAAATACCCATATACTCAAAGAATATATACAGATCTGAAATCAGATCACAAAAGCCAAAACCAGAAGATCAACTTCCTCTTGACTTTTTCTGCTACAGCAAATGTGCATTTATAAACTCATTGTTACAGCAGCCAGAGAAAGATGATTGTAAGAAGTCCAGGGACAAGAGACCAACTAAAGCAAATACTGATCTCCATTATGGTGACAACAAACTTTATTATTTTTACTTTATTATCTGTTAATTCTCAACAAGAACTTTTGTACAAGTATGACAGAAATAATTATAAACTGGTTTGTAAACTGGTTTCACACTCAGTGTTGCTGGAAGTCAGTTTTTTGTGTTTCTCTTTTTCTGTTCTTGTTTCTCTGTCATTCAGTGATTCTGCTTATCAGGTGTTCATCAGTTTCTCAATTCATCAACTTCTTTTCATTCAAGTGGACTATATAAGTGAACTACCATAGGGAATAGTGAATGAGGGTATAGGGTGTGATTAGGAAAACAGTCTCTGAGTGTTGACTTTGAGAGCTGTTAACTCACAGTATATTCCTGTAGGCTAGTTTAGTTTTCTACAGTATATTACTGTTTTAATGGAAAATGGTATGCTATTGTATTTTATACAGTATTTTACTGTAAAAAACCTGGTAAGGTCTAACAGTGAGGTTAATATAACGGTAACTAACGTTACAGTATGCAAGTAATTATTCTAGCGATATATAATGCTAGGCAAGGTGTGCTAGTACATTATTTCAGCAACACGACAAGCCAGTGAATTTGCAGATTTCAATTGTTGCTTAGCAGAGTGTGTGACATTTTATCTACGTTATGCGGCTAGAGTTTTGACACCGAATCAATGGGCTCTGTCTAATTCTTTCTTTTTCGCTTGTTTATCGTCATCTGTCTTTTTCCTTTTATCTCTTTGTTTTATGAGCAGGTGCCACTTGAGAATTGGCAGTTTAGGTTGTTGCTCCGTCATAAGCACAGCTTCAGCTCGCCGGCAAGCTTCAGTTTGAACGACGGTACGCGCTCCGGCGCTCGCACCGTATACGAGCGTGATTGACACTGCTAAGACATTCCTCCTGGTTCTGATTGGTTGTTTCTGACCGGGAGCGTGCATTTCTGCAAATGGCAATAGGACCACTGGGAGGAGCCAGAACCAGATAGCAGCACAAAGCTGTCGGCTATAGGTGCGTCTCGCTGGCAGGGATCTTTCGTTTGCCGCCGAATTCGTAACTCCCACTTTTTGCGAGATGCCGCCGGCGAATAGCTTGCGGGCCGCCTGCTTAATTTTCTCTGGCGGTTGCCTCCGTCTAATAGACCGCGGCTGGCGGTCATTTGAAATACAATGATTTCTACTCTCAAAATCGACCAGCCATGGCTTACTATTGTTATGCTCCAAAGCCATTATGGGTTTAGGCTATAACAGATTCTTGACTCTTGATTCCATTATAAGGTGTAGGAAATTACATTTAAATTACTTAAATATAGTAATATAGGCTATGTGAAATATTATTTAATTATTTTATGCAGGGAAAAATTGTTTACATTTCTTTGATTGATGCACATTTGAGACATGCACCAATAAACCAAAAATAATTTGGCAATAAAACTTACTTGGCAATAAATATCTTTCTGATTAGGTTTTACAATAGATATTTAATTCATGGTATGAACAATTTAGCAGATTATTTTTTTAAAGGCAATTAAAAAAAATCTAAACATTTAGATTGTGAATGTTAATTCACTATTTTGCTATTTTGTGAATAGCAAATGTATTGCTAAAACACATTACAAAGACTGTGAACTGTGAAGTACTGAATTGTGGAGTTAGACAGTTTTGCAGTGCACCATTGCTGTGTTCAGGATTTTTTGGGCAGGGCTAAAACGGTGGCTCGATGACACACTAGAGCCACTGAGCCCCTAACAATATGACTATCAGTTTGCCGCAGTTAGAACCTTTCTTTTACGGTCTATGGTTGGTTAGAACACTTAAAGGGTAACTAAACACTAAACCAACTTTTTTTAGATAATGATCTGTAAGACTGGGGCTTTATTAGTGCTGATCATTGATTCAAGTAACTTTTTTGACATTTGGGTATAAAGTGTTTTAATTCTACAATATATGGTGTAAAACCGTCTGAGTGCTGCCCTCTTCAGGTTGAACAGTGGCTACTGCAGTTGAATTTTCCTATTGGATGTTTGCGGTGGTTTGTGATGTAAGCAGGTTCCAGCTAACCACGCCCTTGGCAGTGCATCTTGTTTCGTCAAAACCACTGTAATGAGTCAGGAGTTGGAATTACGAGTATTGAAAACGATCAGGACAGAGTATTTAACTGCCCTCAGTTCATCCCCTCTACCTCCGCTAGGCTCCGCCCACTTTTCCAACATTTTTAAATATTGCCAGTGGGTGGAGTCAGGCACTGACCAGAGGTTTAGTTACCCTTTAAGTAGCATGGAGTTACAAACTCCTGTACGGTGGCGGTATGCACCTAAAAGTTGGTTGCAATCCGCCAATAATCAAGAAAAGGATTGCCGAAGTTACTACAGCCTGTAGGGCAGTTTGCTAGCTAGCAAAGTCATCGACTACCATCGTTTAAGTAAGTATATGTTTCCTTTTTGTGTAACGCAATATTATGTTTACATTGTTTTTAGTTTATCTTTTTAAAATATCTAAGTTAGTCATCTTTGTACTTGCCGTATGCTGCAAGTCCTGTTGCTAGAGGGGCTAACGTTAGCAAGTGTTAGCTAACACATGCTGTTTCGCCTTTGTTACAGGATCACTGAGGTTAAGCAATGTAATGTTTCTAGTAACGTTACATTTAGAAATGTAATTAGCTACTTACTAGAGTTAGCCAAAGCTTTACACCTAGAAAGACTAAGTATAACTTGTGTTTTTTTTCTAACAAAACATAATAATATATTATAATGTATAGGTTGTGTAAATTATTTTGTTTGTCCGAACAAGTATGCTGCTAGCCTCGTGAGACCATCCTGATCTCGCGAGCTTTCAAGGTTTCACTCGCAGATCAGTCTGGATACTTTCCGTTAAAGAAAATTTGGGAGCAGTTCACCAAACGAACGTCCAATCAGCGTTGCTTTGAGGCGGGTTGAGGTGTGACGCAACGAGAAGCGCGACAGTTCAGTCTTAAGAACATGGCGCCTTCAGCGGATGAAACTAGCATCAGTGTGGCTATCGAGCAAGTTTTATCGGAATTACAGAGTTATTACGGAATTACAGAGCTAACGAGCCTTTACCTGCAGCAGCAAGAGTAGCCTGGCTTGTGGTTGTGTTTTCGTCGTCGCTCTCATATGCTTCGTTGATCTGATTGGTTGATTTGGCCCGTCTATCACCAACATAGGCCAATCAGCTAACCAGTATTTTCGCCCCTTACCAAAACTACTTCAACGGAAGGTTTCCAGATGGATATGCGGAGCAAATCCATCTGGCGGAGTCAGGTTAGTATGCTGCTAGTTCATTTCACAATATAGCTACAGTGGTTAATATTGGTTCTCTTTGATCACTACAGCAAGCTTTATGGAAAAGAACATGTGACATACAACATGCATGGATTGGTTTGGTGCACCTCATACAAGATGCCAAAAGTATGGTGTCCTTGATAACATCTCATGCTTCCCATTTGAAAACTTCCTTGAGTGCCTGAATAAACAATAGGAGAAAGTCATCGCTTGTTCAGTTATTGGCCCTTGGACTCCCCTGGCACCTCGTGTACAGCAAGAAGTTTTCTGCTATGAAGGTATATTCTAGGCCTATGTCTTAGTGCCCAGTGTTTTAACAGTATTGAAAATAGTGCCTTTAGTTGTATTTTAAATTTTTTTTTTTTTTGCAGATTTCCAGAGACTCCAGAATGCAAAATAAGCCCCGAGGGAAATCAATGCACCAGCAGGTGAGAACATGCAATCTTTCTTAAATTTAACTTGTTTGTGTGTGATGTAGGTCCAAAATTACCATATGCCTTTTATTTTGTAGCTTCAGATGACAGCGGCTCACTTCGAGAGCAGGTGAAGCACGTTGGGACAATGTTGAAGACGTTTGCTCGCACTGGGCAATCAGGTACAACTTGCAAACAACTTAAGCGTTGGTTGTTGGTTTAATTCCCACTGGGGCCACCTGTACATGTAGTAGACCTAGATATAACTGTCATAGTTTAGTAGTTTAGGGGCCAGGACTGACTATTTTATTCTTTTATTCTGGGAACCCCTGTAGGTGCGGATCAGACCCCAATGCTGCAACGTCTTGGAGAGTTTGGTGATGTTGTGCGTAGCATGAACAACAAAATGGACACTATGCTGCAACATTTTCAGTGCCAATGTGTCTGTTGGAGAGTTATCCCTGCCAGGGGATCTGTTACTCCCCCTAGATACCCAGGAAGATTTGGAGTTACTTGACAACAGTATGAGGCAGAATAAAGAGCTCCAGGAACGATTTGTAAGTGTGCTGATTTCGTTTATAACGCCATAGGGTAATCTAAAAACTAAGTAATATTAAGATTGTACACTGCATATTCTACAGTCTGAATCCACAGCCTGTTACATTTTAAATTTATGAGAAGCTTCAGTGAAATGTAATTTGTTGCACTTTTTTGTATTTTCAGCTTCGGTTTTTGGAAATCGCATGTAAGAGGGACCTAAAGACAACCGTGTGGCGAATGCTTCAGAGTATCTTCTCTAATCACCTTTCCATCAATACAACCTGGACTGGTGTAGGGGATAAAGCATGTTTTAGAGACATGTTCCTGAAGACCATTTTTCAAAGTAAGTTGGATATTTTTTTTATATTTAAGTAGATGTGTATGACCTTATGCCATTCAAATAGAATGACAGATCTGTATTTTCTACAGGAGCCATCCGGAAGAACTCGGCGACCCAGGATGCCACTGATGAGGTGATCCAGGTTAACGTTATGCGTTACCTGAAAGGAGCATCTTACCGTGAAGGTGGAACAAGGCGCCGCACCGCTGAGAGGGACCCACAGCCGACCCCTTAAACATAGGCTGACTAATGACACCCCAGCATCACTATTGACACCCTGCATCACTAACAACTGGAACCCTTTCTTTATCCTGCAGTCAGTAACATCAAGACCTCTAAACGAACCTTGTTACTGTGCTTAACTATTCTATTTTTAAATATAGCTTGTAAATCCTAGATTATACATCTAGTACTTGATATCTGCACATTATCTGGTATCAAATATTCTACTTACCGTGACTTCAGTATTGGCTTATTTCATTCTGTCAGTGCTTAACGATTCTATTATAGTTTATAAATCCTATTTCATCCCTTATATTGCACATAACTAGTACCAAAAATTCTACTTTCATTCCATCAGTGTGCTTAACTGTTATTCTATTAAACATAGCTTGGGAATACTATACCTCTGATACTTGATATTGCACATTACCTGGTACCAAATATTCCGTCACAGTGCTTAACTGTTATTCTATGGTTAAATATAGCTTGCCTTGTAAATCATTGTGCCACAGGTCAGCATTGCAGTTATAATGGTATATTCTACTCCAGAGCTTTACTCTAAATTATTACCACTTATCCTATTGTTAAAAATGACTTGTAAATATGATGTTATACCTGAAATCCTTCACTTTCTTTGGTACCAAATATCCTCATTACTTGAGTTTACTGGTAATTCATTTTACCTATTGTAAGTGTTACAAACGTGTTTTTTACAAGTGTTTTTTTTTTTTTTAACCAAAATTTAATTGGAAACCTGCATGTTGGAGAGTGTGTGTGTGTGTGTGTGTGTGTGTGTGTGTGTGTGTGTGTGTGTGTGTGTGTGTGTGTGTGGTGTGTGTGTGTGTGTGTGTGTGTGTGTGTGTGTGTGTGTGTGTGTGTTTGTTGTGTGTGTGTGTGTGTTGTGTGTTTGTTTGTATTGTATTTTCAGTATATCATGATCTGAATCTTGTTTTAATGACAGTTATTGTACTATGAAATGTGGAATTAAAATGCCAAATGGAAATTTGTCTGGTTTGATCAATCATTATTCTTGATAAACTGCATGCTATAAATATTAAAAATATAAATAAGTGCAATAATCGGCGGGCAGATCGCTCGAAAATAGCGTTTGCCTCCGACGGGCCGCGGAAGGTCCGCCTTCGTGGCGGATGGCCGGCGGGCCGGCCGCGGAACGAAGGCGGTAGGAAGTGTTAGCGATTACGCCATTCTCACGCTTCTACTGCCTCCGGAGCGCCGCCGACTCATTGCTATCTGGGAATGTACTAACTGAATGATATATTTGCAGATTGTCAATCCAGAACAGATGATTGATTGTAACACTGTCCCATTTTATGATTGCAAGTATGAGTTGTATTCTTTTGTTTCATTATTGTTTCATTAATTTTCAGAATTCATAAATCTTAATAGTTCTACATAAAAAATATGCCTTTGGTGTTATGCATCTTATTAAATGGAACCACTTAAGATACTGTAAATAAAATACATCTTGTAATATGGTTTTGCGGGAAGCACTCTGAAGAGAGATTGTCAATCCAGAACAGATGATTGATTGTAACACTGTCCCATTTTATGATTGCAGTAAACACGCAAAAGCAAAAAGACGTTGCTGGTGTTTCTCTTTATTTGGGGCTGACCCTGTGGTGCGTCTACTAATCCGCTACACAGACACACTCTATCAGTTCAAAGCTAGACTAAAAAAACATCTCTTTGGCCTACACTGTTAGCCCTTACCGGGGTTTTTTACAGTAAAATACTGGCAACACTGTTGCCAGTTATTTACTGTAAAAATGCACTAAAACTCAAGTTAGCTAATTTCACTTGCAGAAACCGACTGCATTAAACTGTCATTTAAAAGTATTAACTAAAATTTATAATGCATTAATAATGTGAGCAAAGTATTATTGTGAACTTATTTAATTATAAACCAAAAAAAAAAAACTTTTGAAAATAAAGAGATTTCAACTGGACCAGCAACTACACAGTCACTGACTTTTAAATAAAGCAACATGCAGCATATCAACAATGTTTGTAGATCTTCTCCTGGACTGAAGCACAGGCTCTACTCTTCAGCACAATGGTGACCCAAAAAACAAGATTTTACAGTAAACTACTGGCAACAGTGTTGCCAGTATAAACCTGTTTTATAACTTACAGTTTATTGCTGTTAAAATACATTTTGTGGGTGTGTCTTTTTATCTTTCACTGTTAACCCTTTCAACCCCACAGGAAAATCCACACTACAAAGAGTAAAAGTAACATTGAAAGTGTTGCAGTGCGATAATTAAGGGAATATGTAAGTGATTGTTGAGCATTAGTGATGAACACCTGCTGGTAACAAGCAGAATCACTGAAGGAAAGATGAACAACAAGAACAGAAAATAGAGAAACACAAGACCTACAACTGACTTCCAGCCATTACACATTATTACACTTATTATTAACCAGTATGGCTTTATTTCTGTCATACATCTTACAGAAGTTGTTATTGAGATGTTTAATTGAAAATGTTTGGTTTGAAGTTACCATTAAAGAGATCAGTGTTTGCTTTAGTTGGTATGCTGATGCTATAACGTGTTTTTTTTATTGCTGCTTGAACTGTGTTTTTGCAAGTCACACTTGTGCACACACACAGTTTATTAATAATTGGATTTGTCAAAATATAAAAAATCATCATATTGTCTGTTCATCCACTAAAGAATTCGCTCTCACTCATTCAAAGTTTAATCCTCAACCAAAAGTGTTACATTACCACCACTGTGAAACCACAGCAATAAATTTCAATGACTCATTTTTTTTAACACATCATACATAAACAAAAAAAAAACAGAGCTACAATGTCCTGAAGAAACAGAGATATCACAATTTAGCACATTAATCTCAACAATGGTGGCAATATTTTTTTATTCATGCAGCAGTGCATGCTGGGAGTTTTAGACTATCCTGGAACCCAGCATGCACTGCTGCATGAAACTTTTGATTGTTACCATTTTTGAGATTCATATTATAAATGTTGATGTCTGTGTGTCTGACTCAAGCAGAATTTTTTTTAATACAATATATGATTACAACATTCTTCAGAAGAC
The DNA here is from genome assembly GCA_036326025.1 of Chrosomus eos. Classification (NCBI taxonomy): domain Eukaryota; kingdom Metazoa; phylum Chordata; class Actinopteri; order Cypriniformes; family Leuciscidae; genus Chrosomus; species Chrosomus eos. The sequence continues at coordinate 1,839,732 of CM070819.1, read as the reverse complement.
ATGAATGATTAATTTATTTCCATTAATTAATGTAAGTTGCATATCAAATGCCTATATATTCAAAGAATATATACAGATCTGAAAATCAGATCGCAAAAGCAAAACCACAAGAGCATTTTCCTCTTGACGTTTTTCTGCTACAACAAATGTGCTTTTATAAACTCATTGTTACAGCAGTCAGAGAGAGACAAATGTAAGAAGTCCAGGGACAAGAGACCAACTAAAGCAAATACTGATCTCCATTATGGTGACAACAAACTTTATTATTTTTACTTTATTATCTGTTAATTCTCAACAAGAACTTTTGTACAAGTATGACAGAAATAATTATAAACTGGTTTGTAAACTGGTTTCACACTCAGTGTTGCTGGAAGTCAGTTGTATTTTTTGTGTTTCTCTTTTTCTGTTCTTGTTTCTCTGTCCTTCAGTGATTCTGTTTATCAGGTGTTCATCAGTGTCTCAATTCATCAACTTCTTTTCATTCAAGTGGACTATATTAGTGAACTACTATAGGGAATAGTGAATGAGGGTATAGGGTGTGATTAGGAACACAGTCTCTGAGTGTCGACTTTGAGAGCTGTTAACTCACAGTATATTCCTGTAGGCTAGTTTAGTTTTCAACAGTATATTACTGTTTTAATGGAAAATGGTATGCTATTGTATTTTATACAGTATTTTACTGTAAAAAACCTGGTAAGGTCTAACAGTGTAGCATTCACATAACACATTATTGACTTCTATAATCCAATGTTAGGCTGCATAGTTTAGGTCAGCTGGAATCGGGAACACTTCCCATAAATCATGATGTACTCGTTACATCATAAGAAGAATGTCATCTACGCTAATATTAGTCTCTCTGTTTATTCTGAGGTTTACCGCAGTCCAGATTGGATTTTTAGGGAAGGACTTGCCTGCGCACATATATTCAAATGTGCTGCCACCTTCCTGTCAGCGGGATTCAAACTCTTCCTCTCATTATAAACAATGGGACTTTTCTTATTTTTACATAATTAAGAAAATGTGACCATCCAAGGATCTGGATTCTAAAATCTTTAGAATTTTAGATCTTTTGATCTTTAGATTTAAAAAAAACTATTTTTAGCGTATCTATTATTTAACAATTTTAAACATATTTTATTAATAAATTTTTTTATCAATTTTATCTTAATATATTTTTAACACATTTTTAAACATTAATGAAATGTCTTCTTATATGTCAATTTATAAGTGGTTTCTTTTATAAACAATTATTTAAAGTTAATAAAACAGTTGTGCTTTAAACAATATATTTTTTCTATATTTTATTAGATCACATAAAGTTATATTTATATCATAACGTATTGCCCCATGTTCCATTTACAACTGAATGAATAAAGAGCTGTGAAACATCCATCCATTCTCCAAACTGCTTGTCCTGTAGGGTTGCTGGAGTCTATTACCAGCGTCTCGGGCTGAAGACAGGGAAACACACTGGACGAATGGCCAGTCCATCACTGCTTTGCAACATTTAAACCTAATTTACACAAAAACACGTGTGTTGTGCTGAAATGTGTTGTGCACGATGTTTGGCGTATTTTCATGGCTATAAACTGTTCAATAATTCTTTCGTCCTCTCAAAGATCAACAGAGCGACTGCCAATTTACCAAAGGTTGAATTTGCACAACAGGTTTTTGCAGGTCATTTACGGGAAATCTGAATTTGACCGCTGTTACTCTTCTTTGAGCGCAGCGTTAGTTCAGACAGGCCACGTAGGCATAGGTTGCGATCAGCTGTCAAATCGCTTGTGAAGCCAAACCTTCTGGCTGTCGTCTCTTTGTTTCAGATTACCAAGACTTTAAGTCCTAGCTGTCACGGACATCATCACCGAGAGACACTCATCCTCATATAGCCGAGCTAGTGTAGACGTCCAGGGATTTACTGCTACGTCTACATGTTTAAACTGTTTTGCTTTAAAGACATTACTAAACTGTCTTAATCATCTGTATATCACTCAAGCTGATGGTTCCATGGGGGGGTTAATGCTAAAGCTCTGTCATTAATTATGGAGCATGAACCCCCATAAGGAACCATACCACCAAAAAGATAAATTGTGTTTAATAAACCCAAGTAACTTCCCGAAGTCTCATCTGAAATATGAGATATTTTTGAATCATCTGCACTGAATTTGAAATTCCCTAATTTAAAAACAGCTGTTGTCTGTCAAAGACTTGTGGTTCAGATTTATTCAGAGTCTATGGTAAATGAATTTAAAAGATATATGATATATATCCTGTGGGTCGCAGTGTTGCTGGAGTCTATTATAGCGTATCGGGCTGAAGACAGGGAAACACACTGGACGGATGGTCAGTCCATCACTGCTTTGGAACATTTAAACCTCATTTACACAAAAACTGCTGAAATGTACATCTTTGGCATATTTCCATGGCTATACACTGTTTAATAATTATTTTGACCTCTCAAAGATCAACAGAGCGACTGTCAATTAACCAAAGGTTGCATTTACACAACAGGTTTTTGCAGGTCATTTACAGGAAATCTGAATTTGACTGCTGATAATCTTCAAATGCTTATGAGATATTTATGAATCCCCTTCACTGAATTTGCATTTGCGTTTTTACATTAGACACTGATTCAAAAGTCTCAAGATTCAGATTTATTCAGTGAAATGCATGTTAAAATGTTAAATGAACTTAAAATATATATTTGATTTATAAAATGTATGAAAAAAGCAGATATTTGTTTATCACACAGGATATTCCTAAAGATCTCATAAGGATTTGAAAAGTGATTGGCAGTCAAAAATAAATATTACTAGCTATACTGTTATATTGTAAATTGCTGAAGAAGTGTCAGTTTATTTACAAAACAAATGCAAACAATCATAGATAGAGAAATTGCAGTTTGGACTGAGGGTCATGGAGGCGGGTATAAATCTGCTGCAGGTTCACACACACACACACACACACACAGACAGACAGATGGAGGTGAAGCTGCTGTGTCTGACTGTTGTTCTTCTCTCGTCACCCCTCCTCACACTGTGTGACCCGCTGTGAGTATTAAACACACCGTTTGCTCATAGAGTTACTAATAATCTGTTTTTAAGATTTCAAGCGCTGTGATTTGATCTCCTCAGGTTTGTTCTGTCAGCTCCTAATTTGCTGAGAGTGGGTTCCTCAGAGAACGTGTTTGTGGAGGCTCAGGATTACTCTGGAGGAGACCTGAACGTGAGGATCTCAGTGAAGAAGTTCCCAAAGAAAGACGTGGAGATACTGTCCAAAACAGTGACACTGACTGGGGGAAACAATTACCAGATCCTCACAGATATAAAGGTGACAGCTCCATAAATACAGTGATGTTTCGTTCTGTAACATGGTGAGAGTCAGGCATGTAAAGGATAAAACTGCGGGGTTAGGTTTATTCAAATAATCCACAAGGTCATTGAACACAAGGTAACTGGCATAAACAAATAAAAACATAGAACAGGAGGAAACACGATAAACCAGAGAATGTGATTTCAGTGACTGACAGAGAACATGTGAAACACAAGGGCTATATATACTTACTCAGGCAGACAAGCTTAGTATGATAACAAGAGGGCGTTAATAAGAAACACCTGGAGAATAATCAACATGAAAACTTACAAAGAATTACAAAACATGGTGTAAGACAGGAAATAACATAAGAGTCCAGGAACACACAAGGGGAACACATGCTTTATAATTATAACACATTCTCATTATTTTATTATCAGATAAAATTCAGGCTGACTGGTTGTTCTTTAGATTCCTGATGATCAGAACTTCTTCTCTGATGATCCTCTGGAGAAGCAGTATGTGTATCTACAAGCTCAGTTTCCATCTCACACTCTGGAGAAAGTGGTCATGGTCTCATTCCAGTCTGGATATATATTTGTACAGACAGACAAGCCCATCTACACGCCTGCTAGCACAGGTAGGCTACGAGTCAGTGCTAAAAAATTGGAAAAATACAACAGTGAATTTTAAACATGTTAAATAAGTATGACATACTCATGTTTATTATTAAACTCACTGCTGCATGTATTCAGGGTTTGAGTCTGAGTAAAAAACATTAGAACTCATATTTCAGTTTTTGCTTTGACCTCTTTTGTAGTTCAATACAGGATTTTCTTTCTGACGCCCAACATGAAACCACTGAGTCAGTCTGAAGTCACGGTGGAGATCATGGTATACACTTATATAAGTACAACACACACACACACACACACACACACACACACACACACACACACACACACACACACACACACACACACACACACACACACACACACACACACACACACACACACACACACACACACACACACACACACACACACATTTGTGACATTTCAGCTGTAATGAGCATGCACACTGACGATCTCAGCAAACACACAGTGTTGATACTGATTTCTGTGTTTCTGAAGAATCCACAAGGCAACACAATTTCATCAGAGAAGATAAATCCAGTGAAAGGGATGCAGTCTGGAAGATACACCATTCCTGAGGTTGCCAGGTGTGTTTGTGTGTGAAACACTGAAGGCTGAACTTGCTCAACCTGAGTGAACTTAATTTAGTGATTCATTATGTCTATCTCAGTATAATAACTCTTCACACAACGCAGCTAATAATCATATATGTTTTATACAGTTTGTTTAATCTGTTGTATAATGCTTATTTAAAAGTGTTTTGAAATGTTTTTGTTTCAGTTCTGGGAAGTGGAAGGTTGTCACTCGGTACACAAACACTCCTCAGAAGACGTTTACTGCGGACTTTGAGGTCAAAGAATATGGTAATGTGTGTCAACAAAATGTGTGTTGTGTAAATGCAATAAAACTACAAGAATGTATTTTTTTATTTGTGTCTTTTCTCTGGTTTGGTTTATAGTGCTTCCAACATTTGGAGTCAGATTAAGACCCAGTAAGTCATTCTTCTATGTGGGTGACGAGAGTCTGACAGTCGACATTGAAGCCAAGTAAGACAACATATGTTCTGCTTCAATCTATTCAAAATTAATCTTTAGTGTGTGCACACACTGATTTAAAATAGATTTCCATGTAAACTACAAAATAATGTGCTATCAAAGCTACCAAAACCTTTCATGAGTGTTTGAGACAGTATCACTTCCAAAGTGACAAAGACGTCTCAAAAGGCATTTTTTTGTTGAGTTGTGGTTATTCTGTATTTTCCTGGTGGTATGAATATTGTTTCCTGTGTATCCGCTCTCATGACTCCTCATGAAGCTCGCTCATGACTCCTCGCAGTGCAGTTAGAGGACTGAGATGCTCTTCTAGATGCCCATGGGCTGGAGGACGGAGGAGCGAGGAAACAAGCAAGCATCAATTTGAGCATTGAGAAGCACCCACAGATTTTAGGGATGCTAGGGCAAAGAACATGATGGATTATGGATAATATAATAATATATTGATGTATGCTGTGTCTGTAAGGAACTATATGTGTACATGTTTATAAGCATGAAGGAATGAGAAGCCCCAGGAAGTAGATTTGAGGCAATATTTGGTTTGCAAAATTTGTTTGCATAAATCTGAATGCATGGACTCTATTTGCATTTGTAAAATCCCGTCAACAACAACAGCTTAAGGGAAAGCCGTAACAGGTTTTATATATCATTTAATATGACTGAATCAACCTGACATCAGTTGGTTACACCAGGGGTTTTCAAAGTGTGTGGCACAGAGAACAGCAACAGAGTGTATTGGCTATATAATGAAAGTGTATGTGGATGAGGGACAGTCGTCGTCACCGTTCAGTTTTTACAGCTGAAACTGTATGTGCTTTTACAGGTACCCGATTGGAAAGAAGGTGGAAGGAAATGCGTTTGTGGTGTTTGGTGTGATGGATGGTGAGAAGAAAACAAGTATTCCTCCTTCTCTTCAAAGAGTTCAGGTGAGATAAATTAAACAGTGAATAAGTTGGGGTCAATCAAATTTTTCTTCACCAGAGGAGTACTTAAAAACAACATTAAAATGCTTTGGGTTGACTGTTACTGTCTTTCTCATATGAATAGATAAGTGAAGGAGAAGGTGCTGCAGAACTGAGCAGGGAGATGATCACTAACACTTTTCCAGACATTAACCAGCTGGTCGGACGATCAATCTATGTTTCAGTCAGTCTTTTAACAGAAAGTGGTAAGACTCAACAGATACTGTACATCTGTATGTTTACATGCATGTGTGTGATTGTATATGAGAGGCTATGTGTGTGTGTGGTGTGTGTGTGTGTGTGTGTGTGTGTGTGTGTGTGTGTGTGTGTGTGTTTCAGGCAGTGAAATGGTGGAAGCAGAAAGGAGAGGCATTCAGATCGTGACGTCACCGTACACCATCCACTTAAAAAAAACACCACAATTCTTCAAACCTGGGATGCCCTTCGATATCTCGGTATAAAACATTGACTAGAAAGTAAACAAGTAAACATCATAAACTATTTAAGTTTGCATGAAACGGAAGTTCCAATAGTTTTTTCTTCCCTATTGTGATGTGCAGTGTATGTGTGTGTGTGTGTGAATATATATACACATATACAGTAGGTTACCAACCAGAATAATACTTTCAACGCCGCCGCTTTGCCGCGGCGGTGAAATTCGGGGTGTGTTTGCTGCCTTTAACCGCTAAGAGGCGCTACAATCACAGACTTTGAAAAGTGTCCGTTTATTCTCTCTATTGCGTAATCTGCCGCTGCGTCGCGGCTCATTCAGAGCGATTGAAAGCTGGTAGCAGATGCATTTAAGTGAAATGTAGTTAAAATAATTCATCACAATACTTAAATTAAATTGAATAAATAATGAAAACATTTCAACATAAAACATTGCAATAGAAACATATTAGGCTACATCAAGGCTTTGGAAGAGTATAAGACGTTGACGTAAACGTTCAGGCGGTGGCTCTGTGGTTAACGCAACGACACGGAGATCCAAGAGACCCGAGATCGAATCTCAATATAACACCATGTTGGCCGACAGCATTAATCTTTAACCGTTCTTGATGCTTAAATAGTTGACTGTTTATTTGCGAGTTTATTAACTGTTTATTTATTTAAAGTCAAGCGTTTTTTTTAATAATCAATGGCATATTACAACATTGCTACAGTAGAGCTGGGGGGTTGTAAGGGGGGGCTTCTTACATTCGCTTCATAAACACACGCACACTAGCACACACATGCTATCTTTTTTCTGCACCCGATGGATAGACTCATAATTTTCAAGCCCCACTGCCCCCATCGCCCCAACGCAATGCTAATGAAATACGCAACAAGCTTAAAATGTTCCAATTTATTGAAGTAACAAGTAGGCTAGTATCTAAATACAAACTAAACAAACAAAAACAAAAATAGAGAAAATAAAAGTGCTGCTGTGTCAAAATGTTTAAAAAGAAAAGAAGAGAAATCCATTTGGCAAGACAAAAAAATTAAAAAATTCAAACAGACATAACATAGGCTAATGTGTTTGATATGGGATTAAAATTATGGGCAGTGCATGAGATATAAACTAATGATTAATTATGTCAAAATTCCTTTGTTCCGATCAGAGCATTTCTGGATATTCCTCAGCTCGCTCATTCCGCTCAGGGTCGCGCGCTCAGGCTGTCTCCGACTAGTTTTTTTCTAGTCAACTAGTAGCCTAGTTGTTTATTTAAGCCATCAGTGGACAAATCACCCCTTTATATTGATTTAATAACTTAAATAGGCTATACAGGGTAATGAGTGAGTGTTATAAAGCTGCACTCAAGCGCACGAGCCGGAGACAAAAATAGCAAGGAGACATTTAATTGTTTATTAATAAACTGGTGTTTTCTGCGTCGCTGCAAAGATGAAGATGCGATGTAGACTCGCCATGAACGAATAAAGATATAAAGGCATAAAAAGGAAAAGTTCCTCCCGTTGGCGCGCCCAACCTGTCACTTCTCTAGGCTATTCCCACCCATAGAGGGGCGCGCCCCACACTTTGAGCGGCAACTACCATCTGTAGTTAGGGGGGATCTAGCCGGTGTTCTGTCTCTCCCTCTCTCTGCCGTGCAAGCGGCCGCGCGCTACACAGTTTGAACCTACAGTCTATGGTTTGAACTTACATATTCACGTAGCCTTTCGAAAACAGGGACATTCATTGTCCCGGGAGAGTGCTTAAATTTCCCGGGACAGGTTATTAAAAAGAAGGACAATCCCGGTAAAACCGGGACCGGTGGCAACCTAACTTGCATTTAGACTTTATTTCATGCAAAAAAGAAACACACAATCTTATTCTTGCTACATTTTAAATTTGTTTTGCCAAAGAAATTGCAGCTAAATTAAACGAAACGGTACAAATCGAAAATAGTCCAAAGCAACATAAATTAAAGACATGAGTTTTGCCTCTCTCGCGCTGGATCTCAGCAAGTTTATTTAGTCTCCCTTGCTCAAACATTCTTAAACTCTACAGAACCAGTTGAAACAACTGGATTGAACACTTCAATTTAAATTTGTGTGTGAAAACACTTTAAATAGGCTACAATAAATAAACAACAATATTTATAATTTAATCAAATATGGGGACACATCGAGAGATGTAGCCTTTGCCTATCCTTAAAATAATTTTGCCTTTGCCATCGGGCTGGCTATCCGACACTCTCCATATGAATGAGGAACATTAACACCTATTGTCTGTCCCTCCAAACCCCCCACAGGCTCTCTGAGTCTGAGTCTGACTTAAAATAAGGAGAAGTCGCAATTCACACTTAAATCGCTCTAGCATTAGGCTATAAAAGTGTTGATAATGAAAGAATTAAATGATTTAAGCTACATGTGGTATTTCTGTCATAAAAGTTTATTACTAAATATTTCATTATTTAAATAATTTAAGAAATAAAACTGGTTTGGGCCAGCTTTTTCCAAGCAAAACTAAATATAGCCTAATCTTCAAACGCATGTTCATTTTGTTGTCATGAACAAAATGCTCAACTCAATATTAAATTCTACAGGGATCTTTGGGTCCAGGCATGCAAAATGTGAATTAGTTATTTTTTAAATTATTATTATTCAAATAAATATCGGTGCTTCGTGGTAGCCTACTGCTGATAAACTAAATAACATTTAGATAATAATTATGAACTTTAAATGAAACAATATAGCAACACTTCGACGAATAAATGATTTGATCTGTTTTTACATTTTAATTCAGGGCGATTTAGTCTCTACATTTAATTAAACGAGATTTTCACCTTGTCATTTTCTCATTGCGAGGCGCTCACAATCACATCATAAACATATTTGAGCAGATTCTCTGTACCTCTCGTTTTCATATGGATTACATAATCAGATAACATTTATTAACCTAAATATTTAGACATTTAAAGGCTTTAGACATAGCCGATTTCCTATCTTGACTGAGCTGAGGCAAGTGGCTTTCGGTTAATTTTTGTGACGCGCAGTTCCCGGAGACCGAGAGAGACGACATATAAACTTTTGTCATTAGCCTAAAAAAAGTTTACAGTTTTGAACGATGTAGGCTACTGTACTCTTATCTGTATGACCAAAAAAAAAAATCACGTAGGCCTATAGCCTATTAAGTTATTTTAGCTGTTATGAGAAAAATAAATCAAATGAACGCGCTGCCTCGTTTGTCGAAAACTTTACTTAAAACCATGTTTTTAAAAACTCTATGTAGGTTATAGGGAATAAAACAAATATAGATATATACAGGCCTATATATCTTTTTTTCTGATTCTGATTCTGATTCTGATTTATACAAAACTGCTTTTGAACAATTGGTATTATTAGCTACAGATCTAAAGTCGTTCTGTTGGATAGCCTATTTGTTCCTTAGTGTAAAATGGAAATGCATGGTAATATTATTTTATAAATATAAGCAAAAAAATATGTGGTGTAACAGAGTTTTAGAACTAAACAAATCTGCATTAATAGCCTAAAAATATTTTTTTACAGAAGTCCATGTTTGTTCGGGATTTGAACGCAGGTCTTCCGATTGATGAACCGTCATCTCTACCACTCGGCCATGTCGAAGCTCACTAAAGCCCAAACATTTATTTCACCAGTGTGTGTTCGCTCAAATGAGTGAGAACGTTTTGTTGTTAGCCTACTGTGAGTGTAGCCTACTTTACATGAATAAAATAGACCTTTTACAGTTTTAAAATATGATATCCTATCTGTATGACCAAAAATAACGAAGTAGGCTATAGCCTGTTATTTTAGCAGAAAAATAAATTCAAGTGAACGCGCTGCTGCGTTTGTCGAACTTAATTCAGTGGCAGAAGAAAACCCCATTTTAGAATACGCACTAGGCGTGGTGTGTCAAAATACTTAATTATAAACTTCAATATTTCGTTCAAAACCACATCAAAACGCTTTGTGACATTTTAAAAAGCCGTGAATGTATTAATGCCACTGGAACCAGGATCGTAACTGAAATGCGCTGCATGTTATCTCTCAATACAGGAGCAGAAGCGCTGGTTCAGATTTTATTTTTTGTTGTTTAAACGTGCGTGTTTTAGGCTATATTTAAAAATATATATACTATATTTGATAAGGTCTATTTAGGGTAGGCCTATTGGCTATAGCCTACTGTGGAGGGGGAAATCACCCACCGGCAAATCGCACCTTGCTTAACCATGTTTTTTAAAATTATTTCTGAAAGAATTCCAGTCCTGCTGTCTGCTGTCCTGTCCGTGAAGTTTTTTGTTTGTTTGTTTGTTTATTTTTTAACAGAACTGTTTTTGAAGACGTAAATTTAGTCAATCTGTTGGATGAGATTTGTTCCTTAGTGTAAAATGGAAATGCATGGTAATTATATAAAAAACATATTATTCGGGTTTCGAACCCGTGTCTTTGTACTGCTTAAACCTTCAGCTCTACCACTCGACCACAAGTTCGGCTGTTTAAGCGTCAGTGTGCCCACAAACGACTGATGCACTCTTCAATCTTCTCATTCCTCAATAGTTTAGCATCATTGATTGCACCTAATTTATTTTCACTGACTGCGAGATAGGCCTCTTTTAAATTTTGATTCATAAAATGTTCTGCTCTAAAAGTTTGCTATATTCTATTTAAAAGGTAGGCTACTTTTACATACGTTTTGCTTTCGCTAAATGTCCCTTTGCGCCACCTGGCGGTCATTTCGTGAATGACTTAGAAATGCGACTGGGTTTTTTTTGCCGCGGTGAATTCACCGCGGCAGACGCCGCGGCGGCAATAGGCATTCTGGTTGGCTACCTACTGTACATATACCAACACTATCTCACGACCAATTCGTACGAATTTGAACGAATGATTAAAAGGTGGTTAATTCGTACGAATTCATACAAACTCACTCATACGGATTCGTACGATTTGTCTAAACCCACGTGATGGGTAGGTTTAGGGGCGGGGTCTGGGGTAGGTAATTCGTATGAATTCATACGAATTTGGAATTCGTAAAATATGTACGATTTAGCAAAAATCCTACAAATTCGTCCGAGTCAGGTCATATGAATCGTTACGAATTAGCCACTTGTACAAATTCGTACGAATTGGTCGTGAGATCGGGTTACACACACCACACACACACACACCACACACTGCACATCACAATAGGGAAGAAAAAAACTATTGCAACTTCCATGGCAAAAATATATCTATATTTGCATATAGAGAAATATAGAAATATTTTTTTTGCCATATCACCTATCCCTACTAGAAAGTTAGGAACCAAGGAACAATTTCATCAATTTATGTTAAATATATATTGCAAGGTATCAGCTCAAATGAGGGGAATGTATAATTAATAATCAATAATTCACAATCAATAATTAATCATACAGGTTATGAGACATTATCACCTACCAATTTAAATCGCCCAAAAAGGGAATATCCATGTATCTGCATTCATATGTATAGATAATTAACCACAACGAATTATAATCAATTATGAATATACCTAATATACAGATAGACTATATTAATTTTCAGAATAACCCTTAACAGAATTAATTGTAGCCTACATCGAATAATCTGTTCGTCCACCGAACCGACCGTACGATCCTCTTTTCAATTCTCGAGAAGGATTATTCTGCTTATCACTCTCAAGAAAGGCTATTCTTCTGGCTTATGAAGAATACCTTTCTGTTCGATAAGATTATTACTTAAAGTACTTAACAATATCAAGCTTGTAGTTTAAGATCACACATTAAGGAGGCTTTGTTCGATGAGCAGCAGACAGAGACAATCAAGAGTAGAATGGGGTTTTAATAAATGAAACTATAGCAAACAACTACATTTAACAATGAATACAGAATAACGAAAGTAAAGAAATTAAGGAAGGAGGAGAGCGGATCACATAAATAGCAAATGTCACAACAGTTAACCTTTTTGAGAGCCAGCAAAGAATCACATCACCTTAAAGCAGGGGCAAACACTTCTTAAACGCATTTAAATTTCGATGGAAATAATACTTGCATTATGGATCTGACTTATCCAAACACGAAAAAAGCAAGCGAACTAGAGCAAAAAGAAAAGACTGAGATAAAGGCAAAAAGCATCGGCAAAATACGAAAAGCAAAGACAAAGTATAAGACAAAAGTCACCGATGATCCATCATCATCCTCTTTGAAGGAAGACCGGGTCCACGCCTACTTGAAGCGAACTGACCAATAATCCTTCAGCAAACTTTGGCAGGAGAGCACTTCTTTGTCTCATCCTGACAACCTAATTTCATGTTTTATGACGTGTCAGCATTTGGTATTTTTACTCCAAAAGATGGCAAGCATAATAAAATACATTTTATCGTAACCTGCTATATATATTTAGCTAAGGCATATTCTTAGACTTGTATATAAGCACTTAGAGTTCAACTACACAACCAGAAAAATCATAACTAGGCTAAAATGAAAGCAGAAAGAAACAGGCATAAAGGAATATAGGCCTATCATATACTTTTCAGAATTACTCATATTCTAGATTTCAATGCAAAGAATGTTTGTGTTTGTGTGTTGTTCACCTGGAATTCTTTCTTGCCTTGGGAGTTGAGGCGATAACAATTCTCTTTAAGAAGTCTCAAAAAGTCAATGGTTAAAAGCTTTTCAATTGTTAACGTGAGTGCTCATCGTGACACTGTCCAGACGCTACAATATATATATAATATATATATATATATATATATATATATATATATACAGTGTATGTATATACATAGGCTATATATATATATATATATATATATATATATATATATATATATATATATATATATATATATATATATATTTTTTTTTTTTTTTTTTTTTGTTTGCTCTGGGTTCTATAACAGGTTTACGTAACAAATCCTGACCAGACTCCTGCTGAGAATGTGGAAGTGGAGGTCAATCCTGCAGAGCACACAGTTCATACAAGAGCCAATGGCATTGCGAAGGTTACCGTCAACACTCTAGGAGGAGCTTCTACACTGCAGATCATTGTAAGACCTGCAAACTCAACTAATGTTCATTCAGTTTCACTGGTGAAATAGTGGAGAATAGATCAGTTAACATATGTCAGTTAACAAAGGTTGAACAAGCAATGGAGCATATTCTACACAGCACATCAGAAAACAATGTATTTGTTCTTTTCAGGCAAAGACCAAAGATCCACAATTAAGAGATGAACAGCAGGCAGTGAAGACGATGGCGGCTCTCGCTTACGTTCCCAAAGGAGACTCCAACAACTACTTGCACGTCAGCATTGATGCGGCAGAGCTTCAGATCGGTGATCAAAAGACAGTCTATCTCATCACTGGACAAAGTCCAGGAGTCAAAGATCAAGATTACACATACATGGTAAAGATTATAGTTATTTGTTATTCAGCTGCACCACAAGTTTATTATTTGTCAAAATTTGATTAACTACCAAAGTTTGTGTTTGAAACCATATGAATGTTTAAATTCTGTTCATAATCCTTCCTCATTTCCAGATCTTGAGTAAAGGTCAGATTGTTCAAGCAAGCAGATTTAAGAGGAGAGGACAATCTCTAGTGACTCTGTCTCTAACTGTAACCAAAGACATGGTGCCGTCCTTCCGCTTTGTGGCTTATTACCATGTGGGCTCGTCTGAGGTGGTGTCTGATTCAGTCTGGGTCGACGTGAAGGACACGTGCATGGGAAAGGTGGGTGAACCATCACAAGAAATAGTTGATGTGCTAGAACTAGAACTAGATCTGATTCAGTGCCTCTCGTTTTAACAGCTCGAGCTTCAGGTGAAGAACAAGATGAATACCTATGACACAGGAGAAAAGGTCACGCTGCAGATAACTGGAGATCCTGGAGCTAGAGTTGGGCTGGTGGTGGTTGATAAGGCTGTGAATGTCCTGAACAAGAACAGACTCACTCAGACTCAGGTGAAGGACCTTCTTCAGGCGTCATGGCACAATCAGCTCTGATTTAAACCACTTGTAACTGGTGTCTTTTTTGCCCCTCTAGATCTGGGACGTCATAGAGAAGCATGACACCGGCTGTACGGCAGGAGGTGGAAGGGACAGTATGGGGGTTTTCAGTGATGCAGGTCTAATGTTTGAGTCCAGCACTGCAGGAGGAACCAACACCAGAACAAGTATATATGTATATTTGTCATTTCTTCAATTTTAATAAAAAATACCAGTATGTTTTATTTTATTTTAGCCTATATTTCACTAAAATGAATCCATACCGGCAGTGTCCATGAACATACAATTAAAATAATTTCCTACAGATTTGTCCCTGAATGTCTCGAGTGTCTATATGTTAACTAATTTAAGTTTGTAAGGTCGGCGCTGGAATAACACGTCACAAGTTCAATTGTAGTGAATTCCCTCTCACGCATTAGAGTGCCATATGCTATTTTTAATCTAATGAAATTTCCTCTAGCGCCGGAGTGTCCCTTCCTTTCAAAGAGAAGACGGAGATCACTGGGTGAGAATCTGCTCTTATGATTCAACCCTTTTAAAGATTAAACATGTTTTTAAAGTTCATCTCTGCTGTTAAATATGTTGTTTATCTATCATTGTGGCTTGAATGGACCCTGTATTGGAAAAGTTAACATCATCTTGAGTATTATCAGAATATGCTAGTAATGATCCAGCTATGATGTCGACAAAGACCCTAACTAAAAAAAGAAAAAACGAGATGGGAGGAAAGATAATATGACAATGCTTTCTCTCACAAATGTATGGCATTCCCCCGAGAATCTTTCAGAAAATAAATAATTGATTAAACAGTGCAAATACAATAGGGTTTGGAACCCTAATACATTTTTACTTGACTTGATTATTTGTTGTTTTGCTGTATTAGATCTATTCTGTCACATTCTTATCTGTTACAACAGGTGATGATGATGATGATGACTATTATACAGACTCTGATGACATCATGTCACGTACGCTGTTCCATGAGAGTTGGCTTTGGGAAGAGATTGATCTATGTGAGAATTGGTGAGTAAGAGACTTTTTAGACAAAAGCCGTGAGTTGAGCATCGTTCAAACCCTTAGCAAATTATGTAATTCAGATCTGTTAGCAACATAGTGTGTGTGTGTGTGCGTGCGTGCGTGCGTGCGTGCGTGCGTGCGTGCGTGCGTGCGCGTGTGCGTGCGCGTGCGTGTGCGTGCGTGTGTGTGTGTGTGTGTGTGTGTGTGTGTGTGTGTGTGTTTGCCAAGTAAGACATGTTTCTGGATCAATATATTTTGTTGATCCTGGATCAACATTCCTATCCCAAAATGTATTCCTTACCCAATCCCTAGCCCTAAACCTAACCCTACCCATAACTTTTCCCTAAAATCAAAGGGTAATGATAGGCGAATAACACTGATGTTTAAGTACCTCACCTTGGTTCTAATCCTAAACTTAAGACATAAACTGTAAACTTGACCCTCTAATCTGATTGGTTGATTGGAAAGTTACTTGATTAAATTACTTGGTTACTTGGTACTTGGTTAAATCACGTTGTGTGTGTGTGTGTGTGTGTGTGTGTGTGTGTGTGTGTGTGTGTGTGTGTGTGTGTGTGTGTGTGTGTGTGTGTGTGTGTGTGTGTGTGTGTGTGTGTGTGTGTGTGTGTGTGTGTGTGTGTGTGTTCAGACAGGTCTGAAGCGCTTCAGCCAATAACAGACAGGTCTGAAGCGCTTCAGCCAATAACAGACAGGTCTGAAGCGCTTCAGCCAATAAAAGACAGGTCTGAAGCGCTTCAGCCAAGAACAGACAGGTCTGAAGCGCTTCAGCCAAGAACAGACAGGTCTGAAGCGCTTTAGCCAATAACAGACAGGTCTGAAGCGCTTCAGCCAATAACAGACAGGTCTGAAGCGCTTCAGCCAATAACCGACAGGTCTGAAGCGCTTCAGCCAATAACAGACAGGTCTGAATCGCTTCAGCCAATAACAGACAGGTCTGAAGCGCTTCAGCCAATAACCGACAGGTCTGAAGCGCTTCAGCCAATAACCGACAGGTCTGAAGCGCTTCAGCCAATAACAGACAGGTCTGAAGCGCTTCAGCCAATAACAGACAGGTCTGAAGCGCTTCAGCCAATAACAGACAGGTCTGAAGCTCTTAAGCCAATAACAGACAGGTCTGAAGCGCTTCAGCCAATAACAGACAGGTCTGAAGCGCTTCAGCCAGTAACAGACAGGTCTGAAGCGCTTCAGCCAATAACAGACAGACCTGAAGCGCTTCAGCCAATAACAGACAGGTCTGAAGCGCTTCAGCCAATAACAGACAGAAGAAGAAGGAGAAGAAAAAAAATTACTCCACACTGTAAAACCCGACAAGTTAAGCAAACTCTTTTCATTTGAGGAAACCGATTACATCAATTAATTTAAGTTTATAAAAAACAATAGTTATGAGTACTCTGAACTTATTTTATTCGAGTTCACTAAAACAATAATATTTCTTAAAACACAATTAAACTTTACACTGCATTTAATACTGTATATAGCTGAAACTTCACTTTTAACTTCAATTAAATTGTGGTAGGCTACTTTTACTCTTACTTGAGTAGTATAAAAATAAAGAATTCAACTTCTCTACATTTATTTTTCACCAAAAGTACAAAGTACTTTGACAAAGGTGCCGACGGAGCAACAGGGCAAGCTGACATTTGACAGACACTTTTCAAACTACTGCGCTTCAGCCAATAACAGACAGGTCTGAAGCGCTTCAGCCAATAACCGACAGGTCTGAAGCGCTTCAGCCAATAACCGACAGGTCTGAAGCGCTTCAGCCAATAACAGACAGGTCTGAAGCGCTTCAGCCAATAACAGACAGGTCTGAAGCGCTTCAGCCAATAACAGACAGGTCTGAAGCTCTTAAGCCAATAACAGACAGGTCTGAAGCGCTTCAGCCAATAACAGACAGGTCTGAAGCGCTTCAGCCAGTAACAGACAGGTCTGAAGCGCTTCAGCCAATAACAGACAGACCTGAAGCGCTTCAGCCAATAACAGACAGGTCTGAAGCGCTTCAGCCAATAACAGACAGAAGAAGAAGGAGAAGAAAAAAAATTACTCCACACTGTAAAACCCGACAAGTTAAGCAAACTCTTTTCATTTGAGGAAACCGATTACATCAATTAATTTAAGTTTATAAAAAACAATAGTTATGAGTACTCTGAACTTATTTTATTCGAGTTCACTAAAACAATAATATTTCTTAAAACACAATTAAACTTTACACTGCATTTAATACTGTATATAGCTGAAACTTCACTTTTAACTTCAATTAAATTGTGGTAGGCTACTTTTACTCTTACTTGAGTAGTATAAAAATAAAGAATTCAACTTCTCTACATTTATTTTTCACCAAAAGTACAAAGTACTTTGACAAAGGTGCCGACGGAGCAACAGGGCAAGCTGACATTTGACAGACACTTTTCAAACTACTGCGCTTCAGCCAATAACAGACAGGTCTGAAGCGCTTCAGCCAATAACCGACAGGTCTGAAGCGCTTCAGCCAATAACCGACAGGTCTGAAGCGCTTCAGCCAATAACAGACAGGTCTGAAGCGCTTCAGCCAATAACAGACAGGTCTGAAGCGCTTCAGCCAATAACAGACAGGTCTGAAGCGCTTCAGCCAATAACAGACAGGTCTGAAGCGCTTCAGCCAATAACAGACAGGTCTGAAGCGCTTCAGCCAGTAACAGACAGGTCTGAAGCGCTTCAGCCAGTAACAGACAGGTCTGAAGCGCTTCAGCCAATAACAGACAGGCCTGAAGCGCTTCAGCCAATAACAGACAGACCTGAAGCGCTTCAGCCAATAACAGACAGGTCTGAAGCGCTTCAGCCAATAACAGACAGAAGAAGGAGAAGAAAAAAAATTACTCCACACTGTAAAACCCGACAAGTTAAGCAAACTCTTTTCATTTGAGGAAACCGATTACATCAATTAATTTAAGTTTATAAAAAACAATAGTTATGAGTACTCTGAACTTATTTTATTCGAGTTCACTAAAACAATAATATTTCTTAAAACACAATTAAAATTTACACTGCATTTAATACTGTATATAGCTGAAACTTCACTTTATTGAGTAAAAACAGTGAAATGACAAACTTTAAATGAACTCAGAACACTTGCAGTTACTGCTAGCTCACAATATCACACACAAAGTCAAATCCAATGAGTTAAGCTAACTCATTACATTTGTGGAAACCGATTACATCAATTAATTTAAGCTTATAAAAAACAATAGTTATGAGTACTCTGAACTTATTTCAGTTGAGCTCACTAAAAGTAGATATTGCAGTCAAGAAATTAAGTGATTAATTAAGTGATTAATTAAGTGATTAATTAAGTGATTGTTGAGCATTAATGATGAACACCTGCTGTTAACATCACTGAAGGAAAAAGAAACACAAGAACTACAACTGACTTCCAACCACAACATTAGATGAAATCAACCGAAGATAAAATATTTTTAAATCTCTCAAGATCTCAGAGGAGGATTGAACAACTCCACAAACAGCATAACCAGCTTCACTTATTACTAACCAGGTTGACTTTTATCATGCGTCTACATAAGTTGATATTGTGAATGAACAGATTTAGATGAAGATGATTTATTGAGTTTCATTTAAAGACACCATGATCGTGGTCAGTGTTTGCTTTAGTTGGGGTCTTGAGCCTTGACTTTATAACACCAGTTTTTCCTCTGGCTGCTGTAACTGAGTGTTTATATAACACATTTGTTATGGCACAAAAGCCAAAAGAAATTTTTGTTTTGATGATGATTTATGGAATGATGAATCATTATTTGGTCATTATTTAGTCATTATTTTAATCATCATCAAAACAAAAATTTCTTTTGGCTTTTGTGCCATAACAAATTTCTCTTCAAAATTGCTAATTCGTGACTGGTGTTTTTTTTTACTCTTTCCTCTGAGCTTCCACGTTCGTCATTACGCTGTACACTGTAAAAAAAGATTAGTTGACTCAACTTAACTAAGTCAAGTCATCTTTTTGCTTTGACTGAGTTAATTTGAGTCAACTTATAGTGTCAAGTTTATTACACTTCAAAACACGAATTGATGCAACATGCAGTCTTTTGACTCAACTTTCTGTATCAAGTAATGTGGACTGGAAAACATTACTTAAGAGAACTAAAAAAAAATATAAGTTGGTTGAACTTATGTTAATGGGCTGCATTCATATAGTGCTTTAAACAGATCCATGGCCACCAAAGCGCTTTACACATCTTTTTTTTTATTCTCTTAAGTAATGTTTTCCAGTCCACATTACTTGACACAGGAAGTTGAGTCAACAGACTCCATGTTGCATCAATTCGTGTTTTGAAGTGTAATAAACTTGACACTTTCAGTTGACTCAAATTGTGTCAAAGCAGAAAAGGAGACGCACACACTTATCTGTGTGTGTGTGTGTGTGTGTGTGTGTGTGTGTGTGTGTGTGTGTGTGTGTGTGTGTGTGTGTTGTGTGTGTGTGTGTGTGTGTGTGTGTGTGTGTGTGTGTGTGTGTGACAGTTAGGCAAAATAAGAGTGCCACTTACACCCTATTTAAATTCCCCTTTACACGATGCACAGAGGCTCATCTGCTCCGTCACCCTATATCCTGAAGCTAACATTATTGTCAAGTAACGTATTTCTCTGAAGATGTGCTGGTGATCGGAAGGAGCTTATAAGCAGGCTATCAATGGTGGTCGGGCCGAGGCATCACAGACTCCAAAAGTCTTCATTGTTGCTCTCTCACTGATAGGCCTATGTGATGATTTTCTCACAGATACTACTTGAGGAATTATTAAACATTTCACACAATGTGTGAGATAACTTGTGAGAGCCGCAAATTTCAAAGTTCTTTACATGCATCCTGATAAATAAAAAATATAGTCAAGTTTTCCCAGAGGCCATCGATATGGCATACTTGTTTTTATGAATTTATTGAATTTAAAAAGATCTATTTCAAACTTTTAATGCTTATACACTATGAAATTAATTAAGCAAAACATTCACAGTCTCATTCTGATCACTGAACACATCCCTCTGATTCAGAGACTGTAAAACGCTGGAGAGAGAAAGAGAGAGAGAGAGAGAGATAGAGAGAGAGAAACACACTGGGTTCTTTTCAACTTTAAATGTATGGACATGTGATAGGAGCTACTTCAACCCTGGTGAAAATGTAAGATGTATCTATTTATTTTGAAATAATTGGTTCAGTAAGACATTTATTTTGTATTATTTATTTTATTTTATATTTAATTTATATACTTTTAAATGAACACAATGCTTTTCAACTTTAGTTAGTGTGAAATATTATATTTGTAAAATTACTAAATGTACATTTTATAAACATTTCATTTATATACTTTTAAATGAACAGCATGCTTTTTCAACTTTAGTCAGATAAAATTCCAGCGTCCCTAGCAATGTGGGAGTGGGAGGGAGGGGAATTTAAATAGGGTGTAGTGGCACTCTTATTTGCCTAACTGTCACACACACACACACACACACACACACACACACACACACAGATAAGTGCGTGCGGCTCCTTTACTGCTTTGATATGGCCTTATTTTCCTGTCAAATGTCGAGAGCGCATTATTGTAGCGCGAAAGTACATTAATATAATGCGCAAGCGCGAATCTCTCTGCTCGCGCGCGGAATATAATGTGCCGAGTGCGAATCTCTCTGCTCGTGTGCGGGAACTTTGTATCCTCAAAATGTCCTGATTAAGGAAAAAAAGCTCAGAAGAATCCCATTAGGGGAAAGTTTCGAAAAGACCCAAATATAGCCTATCCATACGCCTATTCATTCTTTTTCTCATGTGGTAAACATTTTAACCTTTAGATATCACCATGAAAATGACTGAGTTGATTACTTACATCAAGACAAACAAAAAAATGTATTATGCTACAAGTTTTTTAAAATTGTTTGTTAACATAGACAAATGGTGCATAATCTAATTACGTAGCATATGTGCTAATTTGCATAAATACCCAAACAGATTTAAACATTGGGTATAGCCAGGTGAAAGTGTCTTGTTGAATCTTGTTGACATCTTACAGTAAAAGACTTAATGTTAAGGTCTGAATGGAACCCATTCAGGCTACCCATGAACATTAATACATGGAGGCAGGAAGAAGTACTTTAGAAACCAGCTTACTGTACTAAGACAGTTATATTAAAAGAACAAACTCAGTACACATCATATTAATAAACCAAGCTGTGTACTGAGTTTGGTCTTTTAATATCACTGTCTTAGTACAGTAAGCCACGTTAAGCGTTTTCTTATAACGGTTTTCTATGGGAAAAAATGCTTAATGTGTAATTAAACGCGTTGCATTCATATTCTGGGCTCATCTGATTTTTTTATACATAGTATGGTTTATTAACATGATGTGTACAGAGTTTGGTCTTTTAATATCATTGTCTTAGTACAGTAAGCCACGTTAAGCGTTTTTCATGTTAAGCGTTTTAGGGGACTTATTCCATGTGCGGTTCAATATCATCCAATAAGATTCCATGTACAATGTCGCGTTTTCATTGGTCAGTCGTTGAAGCCTATTTCTGATGGTTGTTGCCGTTTTGACAGCGTTTATGCCAAGAGCAAAGAGAAAGAAATCGAAGAGAAGAGTACTTAGGCATGCGCGAACACACGGGACACAGTCTACGCACAAACACGCTTACTTTAAGCGAAGAGGAGAGATTCGCGATGGCACTGAACACGTTTTAAGTGCAGGCATATTCTCTGAGCGAGCCCAGAAAAAATTCTTACAAAAGCAGTGTGTATCTGTGAGCGCGCGCCCAGTTCCCGTGCGCGAGCAGAGAGATTCGCGCTCGGCACATTATATTCCGAGCGCGAGCAGAGAGATTCGCGCTCGCGCATTATATTAATGTACTTTCGCGCTACAGTAATGTGCTCTCGACATTTGACCGAAAAATAACACCATACTTTGACACACATACATAGTCGCGCGCTCCCTATGTTTTGAGACCGTGTGAGATCATTCAGGAATGATAATATGAATTTGTAAACAAGTTGTGTAAAACAATTTTGAACCCATTCATACATTGCATTGTTTCATAAGCTGTATGTTTTTTCTTCAACTCTCTAAAACATTTAACTGATTGCAATTTTTTTTTTGTGGCTCCATTTTATTAAGTTGCTTGAGAAAGAATTTTTTTTCTTTTTTAAAAATTTTAAAACTTTCTGGTCCAAACTTTCACAAGCCAACTTTGTCTCGACAAACTTTTAGTTCTTCTACTAAATTTTAAACTACTCTTATCTATCTATCTATCTTCAAACTATCTAATTTTCTTTCTTTCTAACTACTATCTTACTATCTATCTTATCAACTAATTATCTATATCTTTTAACTATCTTCTATCTTTCTTTCTAACTAATTCTAATCTTCTTTCTTTCTAACTATCAATCTTCTTTCTTCTAACTAACAAATTTCTTTCTACTATCTTTTTCTTTTCATAACTAATCTATCTATCTTTCTTTTTCTACTATTATCTATCTTCTATCTTCTACTATCTTCTTTCTATCACAACTATATCTATCTATCTCTTCTTTCATCTATTTCTAATCTTTCTTTCTTCTTTCTCTTTCTATCTTCTTTCTTTCAACATCTTCTTTCTTATCTTCTCCTTCTTTTCTTTCTATCTTTCTTTCTATCTTTCTTTCTTTCTCTATCTATTCTTTCTTTCTATCTCTAATCTTTCTTTTTTCTTTCTTTCTAACTAATTTCTTTCTTTCTTTCTATCTACTATCTTTCTTTCTTCTTTCTTTCTTTCTTTCTTTCTTCTATTCTTTCTTTCTTTCTTTACTATCTTATCTTTTCTTTCTCTTCTTTCTTATTTCTTTTCTTCTTTATTCTTTCTTCTTCTAATCTATCTTTCTTTCTTACTTATTCTTTCTTTATATCTTTCTTTTCTTTTTCAACTAACTATTTCTTATCTTTATCTATCTATTCTTTCTTTCTACTAACCTTTATCTATCTTCTTTTCTTCTCTTCTTTCTAACTACTTCTTATTATCTTTATCTTCTTAATCTTCTTCTTTCTTTCTTTCTTATCTACTTCTACTATTTCTTCTACTTCTTTCTATCTATCTTCATTTCTTACTATCTATTCTATTCTTTCTTCTTTCTATATCTTCTTTTCTTATCTTTTCTTTACTTTTCTAATCTTTCTTTATCTTTCTTTTCTTATCTTTTTCTTTCTTTCTTTCTTCTTTCTTCTTATCTATCTATCTTTCTTTTACTTCTTCTTTCTACTTATCTTTCTTTCTTTCTTTCTTCTTTCTAACTAATCTTTCATTTCTTTTTCTTTCTTTTAACTATCTTCTTTCTTTCTTTCTTTCTTTCTTATCTTTTCTATCTTTCTTTTTCATAATCTATCTCTTTCTTTCTTCTTATTCTTTTACTTCTTTCTTTCTTATCTTTCTTCTTTCTTTCTATTTCTTTCTTTCTTTCTTTCTTTTTCTTTCTTTCTATTTCTAACTAATCTTTTCTTCTTTCTTCTTTCTTTCTTTCTTTCTTCTTTCTCTATTCTTTCTTATCTTTCTTTCTTTCTTTCTTCTTCTATTCTTTTTCTTTCTTTACTTTCTTTCTTTCTTTTCTTCTTTCTTTCTTATTCTTTCTTTCTTTCTTTCTTTCTTTCAACTAATCTTTCTTTCTTTTCTTTCTTCTTCTCTTCTTTTTTTCTTTCTTTCTTTTCTTTCTTTATTTCTTTTTTTTCTTTTTCTTTCTTTCTTTCTTCTATCTTTTTTCTTTCTTTCTTATCTTTCTTTTCATCTTTCTTCTTTCTTATTTTCTTTCTTTCTTTCTTTTCTTCTTTTCTCTTATCTTATTCTTATTTTTTCTATCTTTTTCCTTTCTTTCTTTTTCTTTCTTCTTTCTTTCTTTTTTTCTTTCTTTCTTCTCTCTATCTTTTTCTTTCTTCTTTCTTTCTTTTCTTCTTTCTTTCTTTTCTTTCTTCTTTTTTTTTTCTTATCTTTCTTTCTTTTTTCTCTTTCTTTTCTTTTCTTTTCTATTTTTTCTTTTCTTTCTTTCTTTTCTTTCTTTCTTTTTCTTTTCTTCTCTATTATATCTCTTTCTTCTTCTTATCTTCTTCTTATTTCTTTTCTTATTTTCTTCTTCTTCTTTCTTTTTTCTTTCTTCTTTTCTTTCTTTTCTTTTTCTTTTCTTTCTTTTTTTATTTCTTTCTTTTCTTTCTTTTTTTTCTTCTTCTTTCTTTCTTCTTTTTCTTTTCTTCTACTTTCTTTTCTTTCTCTTTCTTTTTCTTTCTTTCTTTCTTTCTTTTCTTCTTCTTTTTTCTTTCTTTCTTTTTCTCTATCTTTTCTTTCTTTTCTTTTCTTTCTTTCTTCTTATTTTTCTTTCTTTTTCTAACTATTCTTTTCTTCTTTCTTTCTTTACTTCTTCTTTCTTTTTCTCTTCTTATCTATCTTCTTTCTTCTTTCTTTTCTTCTTTCTTCTTTCTTTTCTTCTCTTTCTTCTTTCTCTTTCTTTCTTTCTTCTTATTCTTTATTCTTTCTTTCTTTTCTTCTCTTTACTTTCTTTTACTTCTTTTCTTCTTCTTTCTTTCTTTTCTATCTTCTTCTTTCTTCTTTCTTTCTTTCTTCTTTTCTTTCTTTTTCTTCTTTTTCTTCTTTTCTTTCTTCTTTTTTTTTCTTTTCTTTCTTCTTTCTTTCTTATTTTCTCTTTTCTTTTCTTTCTTTCTTTTTTTTTTCTTCTTCTTTTTTTTCTCTTTCTTTTTTTCTTTATCTTTTTTTCTTTTTCTTATTCTTTCTTTTTCTTTTCTTTATTTTTTTTTTTTTTTTTCTTTTCTTTTTTTCTTCTTTTTTCTTTCTTTATCTTTCTTTATCTATTTTCTTTCTTTTCTTTTTCTTCTTCTTCTTTTTACTTCTTTTTTCTATTCTTTTTTTTTTCTTTTTTTTCTTTCTTTTTTATCTTCTTTTTTCTTCTCTTTCTTTCTTCTTTTTTCTTTTTTTCTCTTTCTTTCTTTTTCTTTCTTTCCTTCTTTTCTTTTCTTCTTTTTCTTTTCTTTCTTTCTTTCTTTCATTTCTTCTTTCTTCTCTTATCTTTCTTTCTTTTCTTCTCTTCTTTTTTTCTTTCTTCTTCTTTTTTCTTTTCAATCTTCTTTTCTTTTTTCTTTCTTCTTTCTTTCTTTCTTTCTTTCTTTCTTTTCTTCTTCTTTCTTTCTTTCTTTCTTTCTTTCTTTCTTCTTCTTTCTTTTCTTTCTAACTAATCTTTTCTTTCTTTCTTTCTTTCTTTCTTCTCTTTCTTTCTTTCTTCTTTTCTATTTCTTTCTTTCTTCTTTCTCTTATCTTCTTCTTCTTCTTTCTTCTTTCTAACTAATCTTTCTTTCATTCTTTCTTTCTTTCTAACTAATCTATCTATCTTTCTTTCTTTCTAACTAATCTATCTTTCTTTCTTTCTAACTAATCTATCTTTCTTTCTAACTAAATAATCTATCTATCTTTCTAACTAATCTATTTTTCTTTCTTTCTAACAAATTTATCTATCTTTCTGAATAATCTATCTATCTATATTTCTTTCTAACTAATTTATCTTTCTTTCTTTCTAACTAATCTATCTTTCTATCTAATCTATCTTTCTATCTTTCTAACTAATCTTTATATCTTTCTTTCTAACTAATCTATCTTTCTTTCTAATATATCTTTCTTTCTAACTAATCTATCTATCTTTCTAACTAATCTATTTTTCTTTCTTTCTAACAAATTTATCTATTTTTCTGAGTAATCTATCTATCTATATTTCTTTCTAACTAATTTATCTTTATTTCTTTCTAACTAATCTATCTTTTTTTCTTTCTAACCGAACCATCTTTCTTTCTTTATTTCTAACTAATCTATCTTTCTTTCTTTCTAACTTACTAATCTATCTTTCTTTTCTATTATCTATCTAACGTTTCTATTATGCCTAGTGAGACCTTGATTAGCTGGTTCAGGTGTATTTAATTGGGGTTGGAGATAAACTCTGCAGGACACCGGCCCTCCAGGACCGAGATTGGTGACCCATGATTTATATCAATGCACTCAGGGATATGGAGGGGGTCCTGTGACACACACCAACTTCAAACGATCAAACTAACTGTCAAAACCTTGAATTATTATAGGAAAGCCAAAAGGACCATAAAAACTTCAAACGACCACAGTTTTTTTCTTATCACTTTCACACATCCCCGGATAAGCTCAGGGATATGTGACACACATCCTATACGCCCTTTTCTTGATGACACCAACTTCAAACGATCAAACAAACTGTGTTCTGATTTATTACTTCAAACGATCAAACTAACTTCAAACGATCAAACTAACTGTCACACCCATGATTTATTATACCGGAAGCGGAGGGGTAACCCAAATGTCAAGAGGTCCAAACTAACTGTCAACCTGTCAATCAATCATTATACCGGAAGAGGCGGGGGGAGGGCGGGACTAGATCAAAGGATAGACACGCCCACCTGTCAATCAATCATTTTGACATGTAGTGTCTGGTATTAACTACTGTCTGAATTCTGAAAGAAGAATGTTATATACAACTATGACTTGAGGGCACCAGCGGCGCCAGGATTTTGATTGCAGGTGGGCCAGTAAAAATAAGCCACAAAAAAAAAAAAATGGGTTCCCCTTCATCTCGGTTTCAGCGCTTTTCTGTTACACAAACAAGCTGCTTTGCTTTGCTTTGCATTTCATATTATCTAATAGCTACCGTCTGTGTCTGTCATCTCCCCATTTTGGGTAAAAATAGAAAAATAACACTAAAGTACTTTGTAACGCAGTAATTTTTAAGTTAACTACTTATTTACTCTTACTTGAGTCATATTATTTTTCAGTACTTCTATTTGTACTCAAGTAAAAGTATTGCTACTTAAGTAATAATTTACTTAAGTACAATTTGTTAGTACTATTTCCACTACCAACAGTCTTCTTGTATTTTCCTCATATCTCAGTCCAGCACCAGTCAGATATAAAGATATCCTCCTGAAAGACTCTATCACTACCTGGCAGATCTTGGCTGTCAGTCTGTCACCAACATTTGGTAAGATGAAGCTGCAAACACAGGATACATGGTCTGAAAACAATCATTATCATCAGGAGCTGCTGCTTTAAGCCCCTCTGTGTGTCTGTGTTCCTCCTCAAAGGCATCTGTGTGGCAGAACCTGAGGAGATTATTGTTTTTAATAGGTTATTCATTGACCTCAAGATCCCTTATTCAGCTGTGCGCGGTGAACAACTGGAAATCAGGGCCATTATTCACAACTACACACCAAGGAAGCAGAAGGTAGATCTGATGAGATCAAAAAAATACTTTAAGATTAATGTTATACATTAAAACCATATTAAAACCATGTTCATCATAATAACTATTTCTGCTGGAGTCAAGTCATAGACATATCAGAAATATCTTGTCATCACACATTTCATATTCATTTGAAATACATTTACTTTGGAGGAAGGTTCCTCCACATATTGAAGAGGTTTGTGTCTCGCTCTCCTGTTTTCACAGGTGCGTGTGGAGTTTATGGAGACAGAAAATGTTTGCAGCTCTGCCAGTAAGAAAGGCAAATACAGAACAACAGTAAACATTGACAAAGACTCCAGCAAAGCGGTTTCATATGTGATTATTCCCATGACGCTGGGAAATCATGATATTGAGGTGAAAGTTTCAACATATGATTCTGTCCACACTGATGGAGTGAGAAAGACCCTGAAGGTGGTGGTACGTCTGATAGCATTCCTGTCATTTTTGATTTGGTCATTCATTAATATAATAATCAATAGATGTTTGTCATATTTGAATAGATAAACTCTCTCTTTCAGTCTGAGGGTGTGCTGATTCCCTTTCACAGACCAAACGTGGAGCTCAATCCTGTTAAGAATGGTGAGATTTACTGTAAACCATACAATTACATTACTGTGTTATACTTCCATTATACAACATCACACACATTATACTTTCAGCCAAAGTTTCTGAATATCATTATAGTTTAAGTTAATCAAGACACCAGAATGAACTCCTACACTTTTGTAACTCTTACTCACAAAAGCGTACACAATTTTACCAACTCATACTCTTCCCCCATCTTCCTCTTTGTCTCTGTTTCTCATCCCAGGGGAGAAAATTATATTTTTTAAAGCTGAAATACCAGCTGATCGGGTTCCAGACACTCCTGCTAACACCTACATCTCAATTACTGGTAAGGAAAAATATGTTTTCATGAATGTGTAACATCCATATTCTCCTCTGGGAGTTTTTGTAGTACAAAAACAAGATTGTTCCACAGTACTTAGGTACAATATGTAAGAAGTGTGTAATAAAATATCCAAAAATCATTTACACAGTGTGATATATTTCCTGCAGTTGGGTACTAACAAGATCCCAAAACTGCCCAAAGATTTTTAATTTCAGAGAAATTCCAATTTTTAATAATTGGCCGTCCCGGAATCCCTGCCTGTCAATGACGTAATATCCACGTTATCCCTGGTTTCCGCTCGTAGTACTGCCATAGTAACCATTGCGACAGACGTGGACAACTGCGTAGTGCGTAACGTCTAGCTGCAAGCTGTTGTTGTGTGATGGGAAGTCCGGTTCTTTTGGACAGTTCGTTTCAATGAACCGGTTCAAAAAAATGGTTCACCAGTTTTTTTACATCCTCACGTAATGACGTCAATTCTATCATGCCGGCGGATAAAAATACATTCAAATAAAGGCATTTATAAACCTAACTTCAGTTAAATAATAGTAATCATCGTCATAATCATCTTGGATAAGTTTCTTACATTTAAGCTTTGCAAATTAACCCTATAGGCGATGAGCAAACGTGGATGTTTCACATGTCTTAAAGATATAAAGTGAATAAACTGGTCTTCGTCAATTTTATTTTATTTGTTATTAAATAAACTTACAGATTTCGCCAAATTCAGCCCCTCATTTAAGTCCTCGGTTCACTCGTGCTCATGTAGGCTATCAGCACAGCATGCAGTTCAAGAGAAAGTTCGGTTCAGAGAATGCTATCATGCATGCTCAGTATCTCCAGCTCAATGGTTCTCCGTATCGAACGTGTCCGAAAGAAACCGTTCTCGGTTCTGCAGCCTACTGGTGATTCAAGAACAAATGGACAGACATAGTGATATGTACATAAAGTTCTATGGCCCAGCGGCCAATAGGGCGTCTATCTCTATATTATGTCTATGGTTCAACCCCTATTACAAACCAGTGGGACGGATGAAACATAACAGTTTAAACGGTATGAAACTGTTATGTTTCATCCGTCCCACCCTAAAGGCGTACACTGTTAGCCCTTACCGGGTTTTTTTACAGTAAAATACTGGCAACACTGTTGCCAGCAATTTACTGTTAATTGTACAGTTATTTACTGTAATCTACAGTATGTAACTGTAAAAATGCACTAAAACTCGAGTTAATTATTTTCACTCTGCAGAAACCGACTGCCTTAAATTTACCAACTATAATATAAATGTATTAACTAACATTTATAATGCATTAACAATGTGAGCAAAGCATTACTGTGAACTTATTTCATTTGAAACCACAAAAAAACTTCAGTAAATAAAGAGATTTCCATTGGACCAGCAACTACACAGTTAGCGCCTGTTAAATAAAGCAACATGCAGCATATCATCAATGTTTGTAGATCTTCTCCTGGACTGAAGCACAGGCTCTACTCTTCAGCACAACGGTAACCCAAAAAACAAAATTTTACAGTAAACTACTGGCAACAGTGTTGCCAGTATAAACCTGTTTAATAACTTACAGTTTATTACTGTTAAAATAGATTTTGTGGGTGTGTCTTTTAATCTTTCACTGTTAACCCTTTCAACCCCACAGGAAAATCCACACTACAAATAGTAAAAGTAACATTGACAGTGTTGCAGTGAGATAAGTCAGTGAATATGTAAGTGATTGTTGAAATTTGTTAGTGATGAACACCTGTTGTTAACAAGCATAATCACTGAAGGAAAGAGGAACACAAGAACAGAAAATAGAGAAACACAAGACCTACAACTGACTTCCAGCCATTACGCATTATTACACTTATTATTAACCACCAGTATGACTTTATTTCTGTCATACATCTACAGAAGTTGTTAAAATGTTGAGTTTGAAGTTACCATTATAGAGATCAGTGCTTGCGTTAGTTGGGATGCTGATGTTAAGTCTTAAGTGTTTCTTTTGTTGCTTGAACTGTGTTTTTTGTAAGTCACACTTGTGCACACACACAGTTTATGAATGATTGCGGTTATTATGATGACAAAAATCATCATATTGCCTGTTCATTCACTAATCTAATTCTTTCTCACTCGTTCAGAATTTAATCCTCAATCAAAAGTGTTACTTTACCACCGCTGTGAAACCACAATAAATTACAATGATTTTTTCCCCCATGTATTAACCAAAAAAAAAACAAAGCTACACTGTCTTTCAGAAACACAGCGATATCACAATTTAGCACATGAATCTCAACAATGGTGGCAATATTTTTTTTATTTATTCATGCAGCAGTGCATGCTGGGAGTTTTATACAATCCTGGAACCCAGCATGCATTGCGACACGAAACTTTTGATTGTTACCATTGTTGAGATTCATACGCTGATTGTAGATGTCAGTGTGTGTCTGAGTTAAGCAGGAGTGAAATATTTTTATTACAGTATATGTTTACAATATACTTCAGAAGACCTAATTACAGATATATTGAATTCATGTTTCACAGATATATGCTGAATATGAAATACTCATAAAATCAATAAATATATACTAGACAGATCAGAAAATCAGACCTGTCCAGAATGATTATGACATCACAGAAGCCAAAATCACCTGATCAATTTCCTCTTAACATTACCACAACAGTTGTGCTTTATAAACTCACTGTCACAGCAGTCAGGGAGAGATAAATATTTAGAAGTCAAGTGTCAAGAGACCAACTAAAGCAAATACTGATCTCCATTATGGTGACAACAAACTTTATTATTAACTAAATCTCTGTTAATTCTCAACAATAAATTGTGTACATGTATGAAAGAAATAATCGTTAACTGGTTTGTAAACTTTTTTCACACTCAGTGTTGCTGGAAGTCAGTTGTAGTTTTTGTGTTTCTCTTTTTCAGTTCTTGTTTCTCTGTCCTTCAGCGATTCTGCTTATCAGGTGTTCATCAGTGTCTCAATTCACTCACTTCTTTTCATTCACTCAGTCATGTGGACTATATTAGTGAACTAATGTAGGGAATAGTTAAAGAGGGTTATAGGGTGTGATTTGGAACACAGCCTCTGGGTGTCTGTTAACTCACAGTATATTCCCGTAGGCTACTTTCTCGAAAATGCAAATATAACCCAGAATGCATTGTTTTCTACGGTATATTACTGTTTTAATGGAAAATGGTATGGTACTGCCACTTTTTTTTTACAGCAAGGGCTAACAGTGTAGGTTGATGACACTAAATTTCCTGCGGAATTATGGAACTTGTCGTCAAGCCCATAGACATAATATAGAGCTAGACGCCCTATTGGCCGCTGGGCGCAAGAAATGCGGCCGCCATCTTTAACCGGTCATACTCTGTTGCATAGCAGCAGTTAAGATGCCAGAGCACTGTGCAGCATATTCCTGCTCAAATCGGCCCGACCATCGCAAATAGTGCTCGGGGGATTACTTTTCACAAGTAAAATTTTACATTACCGTACTATTGGTTGTATTTTGTGAATAGAATATTACAAGAGAGTTGAGAAGGAGCAAGGATCTTTGATATTACTGTACTGAAATCGTAGCCAGCTAGCTAACGTTAGGCTATTGCACCCATAGACATAATAGAGAGTAGACGCCCTATCGACCGCTACTGGCGCTGACGAGCCGTGGGGCCGCCATCTTAGACCGGTCACCCGCTCCACTCAGTGTAATCTGTTTGGCAGGTGCAATGAGCGGTCAGAGCATTTAATTAAGCATATCTCACTGAATACCGAACTGATTTTCACGCTGGTGGTTTTTCTGCAAAGGTCATACATGTAGCTATGATACAGGACACATGGTTCGGCGTATTTACATTTACATTTAGTCATTTAGCAGACGCATTTATCCAAAGCGACTTACAACTGAGGACTAAACCAAGCGAGTCATTGTGAAAAGGCAAAAAACAACGAAAGAAGTGCTCAAAATACCAAGTTCAGACATTGCTTGGAGTAGCATAAGCCAGACAAGCGAGGATTTAAAGGAAAAAGATTTTTTTTATTATTTTTTTTTTTAATATTCATAGTGGGCTTAACAGTAATTACGGTGACGCATTGCTGCCACATACATATTATTTTTCCCTCAATTATGTCGTAATAACGAGATGTTATGTCGTTAAAACGACATATTTTCTCGTAATAACGAGATCTTATGTCGTTAAAACGACATATTTTCTCGTAATAACGAGATCTTATGTCGTTTTAACGACATCTTTTCTCGTAATAACGAGATCTTATGTCGTTAAAACAACATCTTTTTCTCGTAATAACAAGATGTTATGTCGTTAAAACGACTTATTTTCTTGGCCTTATAAGGACATGCACAATATGCCTTTTTCCACATAAAAGGTCGGCTATAGCCTATCAAAAAGTAGTCAAAACACATCTAACAAGAACATTGAGTTGTTTAATTTTTACAACATTGTGTTCTTATTTTGTTTAACGAAATGTCAATCTTCGTCTTTATAACAGAAGATACAATAGGCTACAAAAATCTTCAAGATACAGCCTACAATCTTCACATGTAGCCTATAACGAATTGTCACCTTATAAACAGTCCGTTGTGTGGTGGAAGAAGCAATGCTATATAGAAATATAAATAGCCTCTTAATTTAAACTTTATTTTATTATTTTATTAGTTCATTAACTAATTATGCTAACTCAACTAATTTAATGTAAGAGCTGGATATAATTACTGATTAAATAATGTCAAATATTAAATCAATAGATTAGAGTTGCCATAAACTAAAGATTTTTCTTGACTGTTAGTCATTAATTTAAGCAATTATGACTAATCGCACGTTTATATTCAATGTGCATATATGGCTATATATTCCGCGCTCAAGCGCATGCATAAAACTTGCCGCAAAGCACCGGCAAAAGTCGGTTAATGATAATAAATGTGTTTGAAAAAAATTAAGAAGCATTTTAATTGTTTATTAATAAACTAGTCTTTTCTAAATCAGCATAGGCTGCCTGCAAACATATCTCCATACATCTCCGCTGTAATGTTGCCTAGATGCGCCTTTCATACGGACATGATTACATAATCAGATGGTAGGCTATGTATTTGGTTTCGATTGGGTTTTTTTCGTTGGTGGACATTTTTTATAAGCTTTGTATAGAAGGCTTTATTTCTCATGTCTGTGAGGCTTGTCTATACACTGTTTTTCAGTTCATTTTTTGAGACGCGCTTTTGAGACCATGAAAGCGCGCCCTGTTCGTTTTCTTTTATTTTACAAAAGCACAACGTTTACTTGTTGTTGTGAATTTACACAAATAAAAGTAGTTGCGACTGATGTATTATTCTTTTCTGTATGACCAGAAATTATGGAGTAATTTCAGTTGTTTCCACTGTTGATAGGAAAATGTGAGTGATGGCACCGGCGCCGTCATGCAGTGCGCGCTCCACACTCACAAACACATATGCGTTTAACAATAGCGAACATGTATCTAGGTTAACGTTAGAGCGAGTAAATTAACAAATCAATAGGTTAACAAATCAAATTCTGTTGCATTTTCTTGCGCCAGTTTGAAAAGGGCGGCTGAAACACTATATGAAACCCTATACAGCTAAAGGCCTACGCTGGTGTTTTTCTTTAAATAAATTCGTTTAGGCTTTAAAATAAATATTGTTTGTGGGCTAATTTATGCCACAATAATTTATTTATTTTATTGGCAACTTATATTTTTCATTTTTGGTTTGCATTGAATACCATTTAAATTTGTATTTGATGTGTAGGCCTACTGCAATGCCATCCTCCCATAGAAAGACACGTTAAGAGCAACCTTTATTTTCTTTATTATAGGCCTAAAGGGTTTATATAATATGAAGAAAACGCCTAACGTGTAATTAAATGCGCTGCGTTCATATTCTGGGCTCATCGGCTTTTCTGTCGGATAGTATGGTTTATTAATAAGGCGTGAAGCTATAGCCTACACAGCAAAATCCCCAGTGTTAAATCAACACTGCTCAGAGTGTATATGGTCCCACTCTACAGAGTGTTAAAGTAACACTGAAGCAGTGTTAAAGTTAATGAGATAATTAAGTGACTAATTGTGTGATGATTGAGTATTAGTGATAAACAACTGCCCTGCTGTTAACAAGCAGATTCACTGAAGGAAAGAGAAACACAAGAACTACAACTGACTTCCAGTCACCGCCTTAGATTACGTAAATCAGACGAAGATCCAAAGAAGACATTAAATCTGTGAAGATCTCAGCAGAGGAGGATTAAACAACTCCACAAACAGCATTACCAGCTTTATTTATTACTAACTAGAATGACTTTATTTCTGTCAGATGTCTATTAACGGAGATGTCAATGTTTTAAAACAAAATGTCACCATGATTGTGATCAGTGTTTCCTTTAGTTGAGCAGTTTGACTCTTGACATTTTAAATGCAATTTTGGTCTTTGTAACAGTGTTTACCAAATCATATAGTTTGTTACAAAGGAAACAATAAACAAAGATGTTCAGGTGTAGTAGTTCTCATAATAAAAAAAAATAGAATGGTTTTCTAATCTTATCCCTGACAAAAAGTTGTAACTTGTTTTTAATAAATAACTTTCACCTTTCTTGACACAGAGCAGATATTCAGAATTTTTTTATACATTGCAGACGGTTTTTGAAAATCATTACACTTTTTTTTTTATTTTTTTTTAGAAA
The DNA here is from genome assembly GCA_036326025.1 of Chrosomus eos. Taxonomy (NCBI): domain Eukaryota; kingdom Metazoa; phylum Chordata; class Actinopteri; order Cypriniformes; family Leuciscidae; genus Chrosomus; species Chrosomus eos. The sequence goes on along the minus strand of CM070819.1, from coordinate 1,804,354 downwards.
CAAACAGAGATCATGAATCAGCATATGAATCTCAACAATGGTGACATGCTTCATGCTACAATGCATGCTGGGAGCCAAGAGTTTTAAACTATGGTGCCTCCCAGAATGCATTGCAGCATTAATCATTTCACCATTGTTGAGATTCATATGTGGATTCTTGATGTCTGTGTGTTTGTCCAAAGATTAATTTCCCAATATATATATTTAAAAAAAAAAATGCTTGATGCCCAATATGTATAAACAAAAATTAATGTTGTAAAACTATTAATAACATACTACAACTTTTGGTCATTTTTTTGTCCTTTATTATGTTGTGAACTTTAGGCCTATCTCCAGACCATCTTTGATTTTGGCTTTCTTTGCAAGAAATTATGTGTTTTTGTTAACACTTTTACAAAGACCATACAATCGCATGGGATGACAAGAGTCAAATTGCCCAACTAAAGGAAACACAGTTCACCATAATGGTGATATTTTAAATGGTGACTAAACTATCAACATCTAAACCTCTGTTAATTCTCAATAAAAACTTCTTTAGACGTGTGACAGAAATAAAGTCGGTCTGGTTAGTAATAAGTGAAGCTGGTAATGCTGTTTGTGGAGTTGTTTAATTCTCCTCTGTTGAGATCTTCACAGATTTAATGTCGTCTTTGTATCTTCATCTGATTTAATCTAAGGCTGTGACTAAAAGTGGTTTGTAGTTCTTGTGTTTCTCTTTCCTTCAGTGAATCTGCTTGTTAACAGCAGTTGTTCACCACTAATACTCAATCATCACCCAATTAGTCACTTAAATATCTCATTAACTTTAACACTGCTTCAGTGTTACTTTAACACTCTGTAGAGTGGGACCAAATACACTCTGAGCAGTGTTGATTTAACACTGGGATTTTGCTGTGTATTAAGCCACATTAAGCTTTTTCTTTATTATAGCTAAGGGTTGTCTATGGGAGGAAAACGTTTAGCCTAATGTGCAATTAAACGCAAATATGTTTGTATTCTGGGCTCACCTGCGAATATGTAGGCTACACATGCTTTATTAATAAGGTGTGTACAGAATTTGATCTTTTAACATAAACATCCATTGTGGGCTGCTATTGCTTCAGCTTTTTGAACGTTTAATTATGATAAAGACATGATTGGTTATACATTTTTTGTGGATAAAGGCATATTGTCCATGACATGTCCTTATAAGGCCAAGAAAACGACATAGGCTAAGATCTCGTTATTACGAGAAGAATATGTCGTTTTAACGACATAAGATCTCGTTATTGCGAGAAAATATGTCGTTTTAACGACATAAGATCTCGGTATTACGAGAAAATATGTCGTTTTAACGGCATAACATCTCGTTATTACGACATAGTTGAGTGGAAAAAATAATATGTATGTGGCAGCAATGCATCACCGTAAGTAATAGAATATTCTGATGCATGAAATAAAGTGACCAGACGTCCGAGATCAAACTGGGAACATAATCCCCGAAAAGGGAAAAAAAAAACTGGGACATTTTGACTATCACTGATTGAAAAACCTAATGTTGTGTCCTCAAAAACAAAACAGGGACAGAGGTAGTTTTTTTCCCGTGTATTTTGGGACAGGCCACCAAAAACGGGGACTGTTCCCTGAAACCGGGGACGTCTGGTCATCCTATGATGTGATATGATATATACACCATAAATATGATAGAGAAGCAGAAAGAGATAGTAGTAAAGTCAGATATTTTAATAAGTTGAAGAAACAAAATATGATTATATTATATTAGAGTACTTGAAGCTTTTTATATTTATATAGCCGGTTGAAGATGCATTTCTTGCGCCCAGTGGCCAATAGGGTGTCTAGCTCTATATTATATAAATGATTGCACCGGCCGGTGTTCACCCGGCTATGAACTGAGACTTTATAAGTCATATTTTGGTGGTAGAATTCTCTATTTGTGTGTGTGTGTGTGTGTGTGTGTGTGTGTGTGTGTGTGTGTGTGTGTGTGTGTGTGTGTGTGTGTGTGTGTGTGTGTGTGTGTGTGTGTGTGTGTGTGTGTGTGTGTGTGTGTGTGTTAGAAATATATGGCAGGACTTTTCAGTTTCTAAGCTATTTTATTAATAAATCACAGAACAGAGTTAACAATATATTACTGCACTACAGAAAGATTCTGTATGCACGCGATCTTCACATGATATGTGTGTGTGTGCGAAATGCAGCAGCAGTTTCCCATATAGCATACATATCCGGGGCTCATCTGGGCCAACTATGCCACATATGGCTCATATCTGGCAGTGGGAAAGGTCAAATGGGCTGTATCTGGCCCACACACATCAAGCTGTGTTTCAAGCAGATCGCCTGTCAATCAAACTCCCTGTGAAGGGTGAATTTCCCAGCTTTCTGTGTTTTCACTGTTATATGGTAGGGGGCGCTATTACACATCTTCTGAAAGAGTACTGAATATCCTGATCAAAACACATGCGAGAAAGATGCAGAAACATGCAATCTCATATCATTTGCATATTTAAAATAATATGATCATCAACATGAAACAGCAAATTATATAAAAATGTTACTGAATGAAATGTCTGAGCTACAGGACTGTGAAGCTTTAGGGGTGTTGATGGACTCGATCTACTACATCTGTGTTTAGATCATTGTACTGAATCTGATATGAATGTAGTCTTTGACAAAAAAAAAATCTTAGCTTTTCGCTCATTATGGCTTTTTTTATGAAACTTACCCACATTCATGTGTTGATAATGCATGATTTTTTTTTTTTTTTTTTTTTTTTTTGGGAAAAAATGATCAAAAACGCTGTGTATCCTGCATTCAACTTAAATAATTTTACACTGTGCAGATCCAAATATTGTCAAAATGTTGCATCCTAAATATTCCATCCTGACAAAGATAATAAAAACTAAATTCTTAGCCTGCGTTCCCTGTTTCCTCCTTCCAGGTGAAGCGATCTCTCAGACAGTCGAGCGGGCCATCAGTGGAGACATCATGGGCCGGTTTATTGTCCAGCCCTATGGATCTGGAGAGGACACTATGATCATTATGACTCTACCTGTCATTGCCACTCATTATCTGGACAGCACCAATCAGTGGGAGACTGTTGGCATGGACCGCCGTAGTGAAGCCCTTAAACATATTAACACAGGTCAGCAGGACAAATATAAGGTCAATTCAGGTTGATTGGGACACATTTTGCCATTAAGATGACTAGGGAAAAGTGTCCCAATCAACCAGAATTTACCCCCAAAGAAAATGAAATAAAACCAAAAAGCACTCTCAAAGATGCTCTCATGAAAAATGTGGAAAATATATGTAATAAATACATTTTAAAAATGCTTATGTTGTTTGTATTAAGGTTATCAACGGATGCTGAGTTACCGTAAATCAGATGGATCCTACGCTGTCTGGGGATCCAGGCCGAGCAGCACATGGTAAAGTCATTTTTGTTAAGCCCGTTTCACACATAGTCTGTTTGCAGTGCATATGCGTTGCGTGTTGCGGTGCGTATACGGTACAGGAGCAGCACACGCTATAGTGCTTTCACATATGCTGCGTTTGCAGTGCGTAACTGATCCGCGGCTGTACCACAAACACATACTCACTATTTTTATTTCAAATCCAGAAGTTATGCAACAACTTTTATAAAAAAAAAAAAAAAAGTTTTGTCAGCATTGCGATTCTCTTTGTACACATATACAAACTTGAATGGACGTATGCACGTTTAAACACAATTTAAACAACAGGCCTATAATTCCATGCATTACTTCTACATATATTAAGTTGCTTAAGAAAGTGGTCAAATATTTAACCATGTACTTATATTAAAATCGTAAACATTTTAAATTAAAACTTAAAATTGACAAAAACAGCCGACTCTCATGCCTTTTCTTTTGCATTTAAATTTCAATACAATAAATATTGCATGTCACAAAGAACTTGATTTTCCACCTCCACGAATGAGTGTTGTTCATTATTATGTCCTTGTTGAGGTAAATTGTCGTTTTCCTTGCTTAAAACCCCGGTCTTAAAGTAAAAAGATGAAAAGTAGTATTTAATTAAATACATTTATGGTGAGATTACTATATTTTATTAAATTAAATGCATTTATGGTGAAATTACTACATTTTCTGGTCAATCTGTGTTCATTTTGACCATGAACCGTGCGTTGTCACTTTAATTCAGCGTTTGCAGCACAGCAAAAATAGACTCGTTGACGGAAAACGATCTCTGCACTGCTGTATACGCACCGCAACTGGAACGGATCGACGGACTGCATCCGCGTGCAGTGTGAAAGCTCTAACCTGTTAACATGGGTACGGAAAAAAATACGCACCGCATACGCACTGCAAACGGAGTATGTGTGAAACGGGCGTTACGTTTCATGCCTGATTTCTCTTGTCTTACATATTTTATTACTTAACTTTTTTTTTAATAGTAAAAAAATAATTATTACTTGTTTTTAATTTGATTTATTTATATCTTTCTGTTTGTCTGCCAAAGGCTTACAGCATATGTGACTAAAATCTTTGCCATGGCCAATAACTTAATTCATATAGAGGAACAAGTGATCTGCAGCGCCCTCAAGTGGCTGGTTCTCCACAAACAACTGGAGACGGCTCCTTCAAAGAGGATTCACTGTAATTCATGGAGAGATGGTGGTAAGTTGAATGTGGCCGGTTTGTGTTCACCTGTGTTCAGAAAAGAATTATGAAATAATCCAGAACCAGGTATTTATTTCTCTGTGGTTGTCAGTAATATGAAATACTCACTATAGTGAACTAACACTGTAAAATAGTAAAATCGTAAAAAAAACGGTCAATAGGCGCGTTTCCATTACAGATTTGTTTTCTAAATGTCGATAAACTATTGGGAAATGGCGGCATTTCCATTTACCGATGTTATGCGACTAAAACGTAATTTTCCCCTCTCGCGAAAAGTGAAGGAGAAAGGCGTGTTATCCAAGCATTAATGGTAAGGAAAGACTCTTATCCTGTGAGCGGCACATATAGCCTAATGTATGAGGTATTTCTGGGTGTTTCTCCCTCATTTCTGATTCGAGGTCTTGGTTGTGGAATTTCTTTGAAGTTTAGAATACAGTATTCCTGTAATTCTTTTGTCTTTTATGAATTTAATAAAGAACTCTGTCTCGTATTCTGTCCAAACACTCCGCGTCATCTACATCAGGTGACTGTAAATGCGCAAAAACTGTTTCCATTGCAGTTTCGCGAAATATTTCTTTTTCTAATTGCCTGAAAAACCTCCCCATGTGAGCGTAAAACTTTTTTGCGATAAGCGTATTTTCAAATCGCAATTTCAATTTGCGCAATTTGAGGTAAATGGACGCGGTAATGATGTCAGCAGATGAAGGCTGCAAAAAATCCATAAAATAGCCTATCCTAATTAGTGATGTTACGTTCGTGAATGAATCGTTCTTTTTGAACGAATCTTTTAGGTGAACGAATCATTCTCGTTCACGTTATCTTTGACTGATATTTCTCGTTCACTGAAATTCCTCCCTCCACCATTGCGCGCCGCTATTGCGCGCATGCGCAGCTCAATGAACCGTGTAGCTCTGTGGACCGTTTCATCTGTCAAAGACAAAGAGTGACTAAACCTCGAGCCAATAGCCTTCGAGTATGATTCGAGGACGGAGCATGTGATTTGTTGAATCTAGTGAACGAATACGCCCTTTATTGAGTTGCTTTGAGTTTGAACGAGTCAAATGAACTGTTACATACATCTCGTTCGTGAATGAAAGAACCAGTCTGTTTTGAGTCTGAACGAGAGAGAGATCTCCCGAACTGGTTGCTATACCCAGTTCGTGTACCAGGTCGGTCATTCTGTCAATCTAGTTCATCAATCAGCAGAAAGTGAATGCAAAGCGCAGGTATCCGTACTGTGCACACGGCAATTCATATCTTACATACAGAACATAACTCCTCGTTTAACTCGTTCTGACCAAACAAATAAAATGTTAACTAGTAGCCTGCCTAGTATGCAAACAAATTAAAAAACACTTGTGATTTGGTCATCCGAAAAGAGTGTAATTTAAAAGATAAAAAGAGTGTAAAGACTTTGATCGCTTATTTAGACTTATTTTATCCATTTAAGTCAAGTCAAGTCAAGTCATCCTCATTTATATAGCGCTTTTAACAATGTAGATTGTTTCAAAGCAGCTTTACAGAGACAAACATATTATTTAAGGTAACAAAGAATGGTTTGGTTTTATAGCGGTTCTTGAATATGTTGTTTCCAGCTAAAGTTAGTTTTGATTGATTCACTTCCGTCGAAAAGATCATTTGTTATTAAATTAGGGGCCGCTAAGACGACGCCGTTCTCTCTAAATAGACTTTAAACACGAACCTGTGATAAACGCTGATGGCGTTTACATGCGCGTTAAGAATTGATTCTATAGTTATGTGCGTTTGAATATATGTGTGTGCAGGTTCGTAATTCGCTACAAACCATGCCTAAACAAACTACTTGTCTTGCCTATAAATTTTGACGCAGAATTTTATTTTATCAATTCGGCGTAGGGACGCAAAACCGGAATTTCATAGCGCTTTATCTGTAGAGTGGAATAGGGATCCTCCATAGGGAGAGGCTAGTTGGCACTTCAGCACTGCGTTGTCATCGGGTCCAGGTGAAGGTCCTTCGTCAGATCTGGAAACGGCCTGGATCCGGCAAGCTGCAGGAAAACCTCGGGATAAACAAAGACACTAAATTAGCATAGATGCCATTCTTCTTATGATGTAACGAGTACATCAGGATTTAAGGGAAGTGTTCCCGGTTCCGCCTGGCCTAATCTATGCAGCCTAACATATAGAAGTCTATAATATATTATGTGAATGCTAGGTCAAAGAGATGTGTTTTTAGTCTAGTTTTAAACTGACAGACTGTATCTGCTTCCCGGACAATTGTAGGAAGATTGTTTAATGAGTTGGGCACCATTTTTAATAAAGTCAAATCAGTTTTTATTTTGTAACAAGTAAATACGTTAGTTGAACAACACATCTTGCCGCACCTGCTGCTGACGTATTTGTGTAATATGAAAAAAAAAAACTGAACGAATCAGTGAACGAATCTGAACGAATCATTTTGGTGAACGAACTTCCGAGTCTCTGGAAAGAATCCAAATTTCCACCACTAATCCTAATTGAAATAAAGTGCAAAAGTCTTTTACAGAAAATTTCATTAAACTCCTTAACAGAAACAGTTATTTTACAAACATTTCATGAATTTTTACTAACAGACACATTCACTGTAAAAAGTGAATCTCTTGCAGTTAACTACATGCATGATTTACTGTGAATACGCCACTGCATCAGCAACTACACAGTTACTGTCTGTTAAATGAAGCAACACTCAGCATTTCATTTTCTCTGCTCGTCCTGGACTGAAGCACAGGCTCTACTCTTCAACACAATGGTGACACACAACACACACCATACAGAAACACTTTACATCCCAACAGAACATTAAACACTAACAATGTTCTCTCAAGATCTCTGCATCTTCAATTATTACAATCCAGACTTTTTCTTTTATACTACCGTTGAGAATTAACAAAGGTTGAAGTTGCTGTTTAATTGAAAATAATAAAGTTAGCTTTAGTTGTGCTCTTGACCCTTGAATTTTTAACATTAGTTTTTCTCTCTGGCTGCTTTAACTGTGTGTCTCTTGCATTCTTTGCCATAACAAATATGTATCAGAGTAAATCAGATCAGATGATGTTAGTTCTTTTTAGTGATGATCATCATGGACTGATTTATTGATACCACCTGCAGTATAGCATCTGATTAAGTTGTTAAATATTGGTAATTTTGCATGTCAATACTGGTGCTGAAAATCATGCAGTGCTTTGATACTCTGAATGATTTTATGAAGTCATCATACAGAAAATGTTTTGACAAGATCAGATAGACTCACACATCCAGGAAATGCACACTTTAGAACCATTTTAAATCCTACATCGAGAACATCATCAGAGAATGCCCTTTTAATTGGTCATTAGTCATTGTGAGTCACGTATCGCAGCAACGATGACGACAAGTGACAACAGCGGGAAACGTAAAAATGACTACTACCGGTCTTCCGGTTTTGCCATGTAGTGGAGAGACGCGTGGTGTTAGTGCTCCGAGTCAAATTTCATATTTTTTCCTTCATAACACTACATTTGGGGGCTTTTCGGCTATTTTTTGTGCTACTGTTGGTCTTTGTTGACGTTAAATGTTCCAGATGAGTAAGGGTACGCGAGCTGGTGGTAAAATAAATCCGCAAACCAAGGCGCCTAATTCTGGGCACGAAAGCGGCAAGATGTCGGACGACGCCTCAAACCCGCTAACGACTGACACACTGGTGAGCGAACTTGATAAACTAAGGAGAAACATAACTGGTGAACTCATCGCGCTGCTGAACTCGTCGCTGGAGTCCATTCACTCATCCATTTCTTCTATTGGGTCTACCTTGGCGACTCAAGCGACTACCATCACTGACATGGAAACTAGTTTATCCGACCACAGCGACAGGATCACACATCTCGAACAGGAGGTCTCTACTCTTCAGTCGAAGTTGGTGTTGGCGGCGGAGGAGAATGTCGCTTTAAGAGCTAACGTGGAAGATCTTGTTTCGCGGTCCAAACGGCAGAATATTCGTGTGGTTGGTCTTCCGGAGGATATTGAGGGAAATGACGCCAGGCAGTTTATGGCAGATTTATTCGCCGAGGTCGCCGGCGATGCTCTTCCCTCCCCACCGGAGCTTGATCGCGCCCATCGGAGCTTAAGGCCCAAACCTCGTCAAGGTCAGAATCCCCGTCCGATTATAGTGAGATTTCATCGCTACATCGAGAAGGAGGCTGTGCTAAAATTCGCGAAATCGTCAAAGGAAATGACTTTCAAGGGACACAGAATCAAATTCTATGAGGACTTCTGCGTTTCGGTGGCTAATAGGAGAGCTTCGTTCAACAACATCAAGGGCCTGTTGTATAAACGCGGTGTTCGTTTTGGCATGATTTACCCGGCCAGACTTCGCGTGTCATACAACAATACGGAGCATTATTTCGACTCCCCTGAGGCTGCAGAAAAATTCTACCATCAAACTTTGCTGAGTAACTTTGCGAGCGGCGTTGACGATCTGAGATCTCTATCTCTCTCTCTCTCTCTCTTCTCTCTCTCTCTCTCTCTCTCTCTCATCTCTCTCTCTCTCTCTCTCTCTCTCTCTCTCTCTCTCTCTCTCTCTCTCTCTCTCTCTCTCTCTCTCTCTCTCTCTCTCCTCTCTCTCTCTCTCTCTCTCTCAGAATAGCTGTTAAAAGCCTTAATGCTTTAGTTAGACTATATATATTTTTTTTCTTTCTAATTAATTCTTTCTCTCTCTCTCTCATCTTTTCTTCTTCACTGAGGCATTGTGGGTGCTTGTATTCTGTGTGTGTTTATTTTATATACATGCACATTTCATTTTATTAATGTATTTTTATTATTTTTGTATTTTATCTTATCATGGGGTTGAGAGTTGATGTTTGACAGGCATAGATTGTCTTTAAATATTCTTCCTTTTTTGAGTTTTTACAGCCAATAGCTTCGCTATGTGCACTCGTTTTGCACATTTGCTGATCTGCACCCTGTCCACTCTTTTAAAGAGTGTATCCTCTTATTAGTGTTAAATTCTGTTTGTTGGAGTCAACTTCACTACACAATCGGTTGTGATAACGTTTTTTTTTCTGGCAACTCGTCATGTCTTTTGATTTTCTTTTGCTTTTTCTGAGCAAACTTGTGTTTTTGTTCTCTATGTTCTGGGTATGTTTGGGGGTTATGTTTGATGGAGGATTATTTTGTCTTACTTGGCTTTTAATGTTGTCTCTTACACATGCTAAAAGCATTGAGCTTAAAAAAGCTTTTTTTTTTTTTTTCTTTTGTACACTATTTACATTATTATGTTTTACTTTGCAGTTCTATGAATAAGCCACCTGTGAATTCCAAGGGGGGAGGGGTTGGACACAATATTAGAATCATTACATGGAACGTACGTGGGATGGGTGGCCAAATTAAACGCTCGAGAGTTTTTTCTCACCTAAAATCACTGTCCTCTGATATTATGTTTCTCCAGGAGACACATTTGCGTACAGGTGATCACACCAGACTGCGTAAACAATGGGTTGGTCAAGTATTTCATTCCAGTTTTAATAGCAAATCCAGAGGTACTGCAATTCTGATACATAAAAGAGTCATGTGTCTAGCAGAGCAAGTACGTTCAGATCCTGAAGGCAGCTTTGTAATTGTCAGTGGTATTCTTTTTCAAACTCCAGTAGTGTTAGTAAACGTATATGCCCCAAATTGGGATAACCCTACTTTTATGTCTATGCTTTTCTCAAAAATCCCAAATCTTGACACTCATCACCTTATTTTTGGAGGGGACTTTAACTGTGTTATCGATAATAATCTTGATAAATCTGCGACTAAATCTTCTTCTCTTTCCACTATGTCCAGGTCTCTAATTTCGCTAACAAATCAAATAGGCTGCATAGATCCCTGGCGCTTTTTTCATCCCTCTGACAAGGTATTTTCTTTCTTCTCTAGTGTGCACCATGTTTACTCTCGGATTGATTATTTCTTCCTTGATAAAGCCCTGCTTTCTTTGGTTATTTCCTCAGATTACTCTGCCATTGTTATTTCTGATCATGCCCCGCATGTGTTAGATATTTCCTTTATGCCCGCTTTTAAGAGCCGACCTCAGTGGAAATTCGATGTAGGGCTTCTTGCTAGAACTGACTTCTGCGAATTTCTATCCAAAAATATAGACTTTTTCATTGAGACTAACAAAACGGAAACCGTGTCTGCTTCTCTTCTATGGGAGACATTTAAAGCATTTATTCGTGGTCGAATCATTTCTTTTAGTGCTCACTTAGCCAAGACAAGAAATCTCGGCAACAAGAGCTTATCCGTTCAATTTTAGAGGTTGATGGACAGTATTCATGCGATCCAAACCTGATCTTAAGTTAAAACGTTCGAGGTTACAAACTGAATTTGATTTGCTTTCAACAAATAAAGCTGAATATTTGATTAAAAGAACTAGAGCCACCTATTATGAACATGGGGATAGAGCTGGTCGTCTTCTTGCTTCCCAGCTGAAACACCAGTCAGCATCACGCTATATCACGCAGATTTATGATAACCATTCTGGTGAGCTCGTTACTGACCCTCAAAAAATTAACTCTGTTTTTTCCTCCTTTTATTCCAGTCTTTATACTTCTCAACCTCCTTCTGATGCTTCCTTAATGGAGTCTTTCCTACATAATTTAACTATACCCACTATTAATACATTAACAGAGGATACATTAGAGGTACCTCTCAGGCTAGATGAAGTTACCACCTGCATTGGTCTCATGCAGTGTAACAAGGCTCCAGGGCCTGATGGCTTCCCCTTAGACTTTTATAAGAAATTTTCAGCGCAGTTAGCCCCCTTATTGTTTGATATGTATAAGGAGTCATTTGAGCAGGGTTTTCTCCCACCCTCATTAAATCAAGCATCTATCTCTCTTTTATTAAAAAAAATAAAGACCCAACTTTATGTAGTAGTTATAGACCTATTAGTTTATTGAATGCTGACATTAAAATTCTAGCAAAGGTGCTGGCAAAGCGCATCGATGCATGTTTTCCTGATATTATTTCTGAGGATCAGACCGGGTTTATTAGGGGACGTCAGATGTCATCTAATATCCGGCGATTGCTAAATATACTTTTTAGTCCTTCTCTGTCTAAGACCTCTGAAATGATCATTTCTCTTGATGCTGAAAAACCATTTGACCGTGTGGAATGGAATTATTTATTTACTGTATTAAAAAAGTTTGGCTTTGGGCACAATATTATCTCATGGATTCGCCTTCTATCAGTCCTTCCAGAAAAACGCGGAGTTTTTTTGTGATTGTTGCGGGCAAAAATCCTTGATTACGCGGCCCGTTTTCTTTAAAAATGCGATGGAATATGCGGGATATTTATGCAACTTTTTGCGATGAAATTGCGGGAACTTGCAAAAATTGCGGGAACTTGCAAAAATTGCGGGAACTTGCAAAAACTGCGGTTTGATGAAAAAGAGAAAAAAAAGTGATTCCCCAGACACCATGTTCTCACTAGGCTACTACCTTAATGTGAAGAGTCATTTCTTATTACTTCCTATGATAAGCAAGCATACTACATCACAGAAAGTGCTGGAAATATTTAATTTCTCATCTTGTTTTATTCCAGCCTGTAATGAGTGGAAATAAGGTGTGGCGGCGGCCCCTTTAAGAGCTGAGCGCTCCCTGTTGAACTGTCTGCCGCCATGCGCCTCGAACAGTGTTCAGTAACTTAGACACCCCATGTTCGATGTTTGATGCTACTTCTTTTATCTTATTTTGTTTATTAAGTAACGATGTGGACGGAAGAACGTGTGACAGACAGTTATACGAGTTCGATTTGGGAATAAAGTGCGAGTTGTGAGATGCCAATCGCCTCCGTGAGTCTGTCTGTCAATAACTTCAGCTGTGAGCTATCCCTGTTTTTCTTCTTAAATATTTAAAAATAAAGTGTGCTCCTGTTTTACAGCTTTTCGATGATGTTCACGTCACGTAATTACTTCACTTCATAACGTTCCCATGGCAACAGGGGGAAATGGCTGCTCTTGTGTGAAGCAAACGCAACATTTTTCAACTTTCTGCCAAGATATATGTGTGACTTTTTGCGACGAAAATGCGGGGATTATGAAATCATGCAAGCCCCGCATATTTTGCGCGGAAATCAGCAATTTATGCGGCAAAATTGCGGAGTATTTGAAAAAATGCGACCCCCGCATAAATATGCGGACTTTGGCTGATTTTGCATTGAATTCAGCGATCGCATAATCGCGTTTTTCTGGAGGGACTGTTCTATACTCGGCTCCCTCTGCTAGTGTTAAAACTAATACTGATAGTTCATCATTCTTTTCCCTCTTTCGTGGGACGCGGCAGGGTTGCCCTCTGTCTCCTTTGCTCTTTGCTTGAGCTATTGAGCCACTTTCTATCGCCTTAAAATCATCTTCATCTATACGCGGGATCCATAGGGGAGGCACAGAGCACCGTGTTTCTCTTTATGCTGATGACTTGTTGTTGTATGTGCAGGATCCAGTTGGCTGTGCCAACGAGATTATGTACTTGCTCAACACCTTTGGCTCCTTTTCAGGTTACAAATTAAATTTTACCAAAAGTGAATGTTTCCCCATAAATGACGTGGCTAAAATAATTTCTAAAAGCACTCTACCTTTTAATTTTTCTCCTTCAGGGTTTCGATATTTAGGTGTAAACATTTCACACTCTTTCAGTTCCATCTTTAAAAATAACTTTACGAATTTGGTCGATCAAATTAAACTAGACTTAAAACTATGGGGCAGCCTACCCCTTTCTCTTGTTGGGAGAGTGGAGACCATTAAAATGAATATTTTGCCACAACTTTTATTTCTCTTCCAGTCTCTCCCTCTTTTTCTACCTAAATCTTTTTTTAAATGTCTAGATAAAATCATCTCCTCATTTATTTGGGCTGGTAAAAATCCTAAGGTGAATAAAACTATCCTGCAACGAAATAAACGGGATGGAGGTCTAGCTCTGCCAAATTTTCTTTATTATTACTGGTCTGCCAACATTTCTAAGATTTTCTTATGGTGTAATGCGCCTGAGATCAACTGGTGTACTCTAGAAGCTGATACTTGTCTTTCTTCTCTTTCTGCACTTGTCTTTGCTCCTTTGTCCCTGTGTCCCTCCAATTATACTAGAAATCCTATTGTGCTATCAACTTTAAAAATCTGGAAACAATTTCGACAACATTTTCAGCTAGAGTCACTATCTGTCTTAAGTCCTATTTGCAACAATCACTTGTTTTTACCACCAGCTATTGATCACACTTTTAAAAGATGGAAAGATAAGGGGATGGCCTGTTTTTCAGATCTTTTTATTGATAATTCTTTAGCTTCATTCACCAATCCCAGCCAGCAGAGCCATGTGGGGCCCACGTGGGTTTGACGTGGGCTATCTAACTGGGACCCAGCCAGTTTTGCACCCAGTTTCCATGTAGGCCCCACATGAGTTTGCCCAGATGAAATGAACACTGCTCAGTGTGCACACTACAGGCTGTTAAATGTAACACATATCAGTGTTGGAGTTAATGAGTTAGTTAAGTGATTGAATAATGATTGAGCATTATTGAAGACACCTAAAGCAGAATCACTGAATGAGAAAATTGTAAGCCACAATTATGGCGATCCTTGTTTGCTTTAGTTGGGCTCTTGACGAGAAGGGTATTCCTGCACAACCGGAGGCTGCAGTTTCAGGACCCCAGTTTTAGGACCGCAGTTTCAGGACCCTAGTTTTCTTTAACAGTGCCACCTACCGAACTGGATCACCAAAAACACTCACAGACGGCCCCAGATTATTGTTCAATATTCATTATTCGTTAAAACATCACACTCTTAGTTATTTGATCTAGACAAACTGAGCATCATTAGAAATATTTATAACTCCAGCTTCGATAGACCACTGTTTATGATAAAACTGGTTTGCAGTGACATTAATTTCTTAATTTATGATAGGAGTGCAAAATTATTAATCTTTAACGTTCGTTATTTTGAATAGAAATCATCACTCATAAAGCAGTCATTCACGTTTTCTCCGGTTTATTTGTGTTCACATACATACGGTCGGCATCCGCCAGGGCTCTTAGTCCAATGGTGCACATATTTGGAGAAATAATGATTTTCATGTTCCACTAAATTATGCGATCTGAAGCTCAAACAGCGAGATCTGTCTATGGATCTATCTCTCCTCTTCCTGATTTGTGTCAGTTCTCTGCGCTCTCTTATTCGCTATAGAGCTGTCAATCATCTCACGTGGTTTAACGTAACAATAATCCCGCCCTTCTGCATGACGCGCTGCTGTGTACACTTCCTCCTTTTGATATTTTCATATGAATAAAGAATGTTTACAGTATTGCTAAACAAGGTGTAGCCATTAGATGCATATAAAATGCTATATATAACATATTTCAACATCTTTTTACATTTTTACTTAAAACCATTTTAAATCGCGACCGGAATATGATACAAATACTCGATGGTGGTTTAAAGTGAGCTTTAAGTAAAAGTGTAATATTAATATTTTAAATTGTGTCATGTAGCTTGATGCTACTTGCTCTAATCCACCTGCTGTAGGACCTTTTCTATTCCATAATCTTCTTCGTTAATATATATATATATATATATATATATATATATATATATATATATATATATATATATATATATATTATATATATATATATATATATATATATATATATATTAACAAGACTTAAGATATCATCCAGTTCGGTAGGTGGCGCTGTCACGAAAAACTAGGGTCCTGAAACTGCGGTCCTAAAACTGGGGTCCTGAAACTGCAGCCTCCGGTTGTGCAGGAATATACTATTGCTCTTGACCCTTATATTATTAACTTTAAATTTTGTTTGGCTGTTGTATCTGACTTATAACTGCCAGATGAACAAAGAAAAAAAAGTGAATGTGTTAGTTATATGGCAGTCATCATATCAACCGTATGTGTAGTGATTTATGCTGTTGGTTACAGCATAACTGTGATTCTGCATAAATATCCAGAATTTTAGGTATAATATAAAAGATTTCTTAAAAGTTGTTTCTAAAAAAAAAAACTTTTTATTAGGTACACCCAGAGTCAAGATTCAGTCAATGCATCTCAACAATGGTGACGAGCAGAATATTCAATTAGGAAAAGTAAATAACATTTTAATGAGTTGATGAGTTGAATCAGGTGTGTTTGATTAGGGAGAAAAAGAAAACGTGCAGTGTCGGGGGTGCGCCAAGACAGGTTTGGGAACCACATAATTTATTCATACCGCAATGCATGATGGGAGCCATTAATGAGTTGTGATTGGTGGCAGCCACTGCAACATGGATTATTATTGTCACCATTGTTGAGATTCACAGGCTGATTATTGATGTCTGTGTTTCTAAATAAATTCTATTGAAAGTGTTTTCATAAGAACAATGTTTATGAAATATTTTGGATTAGAAAAAACTGATAATCATATGCTGTGGAATCAAAAACCAGAGTTAAACTAGATAATCTCAATAAATTTCATTTATCTGATCTCAGCATAATTATGCCAAAACACAACCAATACTATCAAATCACATTTTTCTTTGTTCATTTGACTGTTATAAATCAATGACAGCAGACCAACAAAAATCAAAGTGAAAATCTGAGGGTCAAGAGTCCAACTAAAGCAAACACTGATCGCCATAACGGTGGCTTACAATTTTCTCCTTCAGTGATTCTGCATTTTAACACCAGGTGTTCATCAATAATGCTCAATCATTATTTAATCACTTAATTATCTCATTATCTCCAACACTGATATGTGTTACATTTAACAGCCTGTAGTGTGCACACTGAGCAGTGTTCATTTCATCTGGGCAAACTCATGTGGGGCCTACATGGCTCTGCTGGCTGGGATCTTATGTCCAAATTTAACCTGAATAAGGCTTATTCAGGTATTTTCAACTCCGCGGTTTTGTTAAGGCGAACTTCCCTAGTTTCCCTCAATTACCAGAAAAATCTCTGGTTGAGAACTTACTGTCAGCCTCTACAGGTGGCAGTCGTATATCCTCTGTCTACACCATGTTGCTTTCATCTAGAACTTCCTCTCTCTCTAGCCTAAAGATGACTTGGGAAAATGAGCTGCAAATCAAATTGTCGGAAGAGCTTTGGTCTGAGGCCCTTGCTAGAGTTAATTCTACTTCGATATGTGCTCGGCTTAGTCTCATTCAGCTAAAAGTCTTTCATCGAATTCATTTTACCAAAGCTAAACTTCATAAATTGTTTCCGGAAACAGGGGACTACTGTAATAGATGCTCCTTTTCTCCCGCCGATCACACCCATACATTCTTCAGCTGCCCAAAACTGGCCTCATACTGGGCTTCTTTTTTTGACTTCATGTCTAAGGCTCTGCACGTTTCTCTATCTCCATGCCCTCTAGTCGCCATTTTTGGTGTGTCTCACTCGTCATCCATCACGAGACAGAAAGCAGAGGTTATTGCTTTTGCTTCTCTTATTGCTAGACGGTGCATTTTGTTGCATTGGAAGTGTCCAACCCCCCCTCCAACTACCTCTTGGTTAAAGGATCTGATGTCATTCCTTGCACTTGAAAAATTGAAATATTCGACTCGGGGCTCAACTGACAAATTTTATAAAACATGGAACCCTATTTTAAATCTTTACGACTCTGTATCCTCACTAGATTGTGACTAAATATATCATGGGTGTGCATGGGTTTTTTTTTTTTATTATTATTTTTTTTTTATTGTGTGTATGTGTACTTATATGTATTTGTATGTGTATATGTATGTGCATACACTGTAAAAAATTGCTGTAAAAAAACGACCACAATTTGACAGTAACATGCCGTTTTCCATTAAAACAGCAATATACCGTTGAAAAATGCATTCTGGGTGATATATGTCGTTTTCGAGAAAGTAGCCAACAGGAATATACTGTGAATTAACAACGATCAAAGTCGACACTCAGAGGCTGTGTTCAAAATCACACCCTATACCCTCATTCACTATTCCCTACATTAATTCACTAATATAGTGAACTTGACTGAGTGAATAATTACTTAGTTAATTAAGTTCAATTTAAAAGTTAATTCAGACACTGATGAACACCTGCTGTTAACAAGCAGAATCACTGGAGGAAAGAGGAACAAGAAGAACAGAAAAAAAAAAATCAAATCAACTGAAGATAAAAGACATTAAATATCTGAAGATCTCGGCAGAGGAAGATTAAACAACTCCACAAACAGCATTACCAGCTTCACTTATTACTGATCAGATTGCTTTTACTTCTGTCAGACGTTTACAGAAGTTCACATTAAAAGGTGACAGAGCTTTAATGTCAATTTATTTTCATTTGATGTTACCATGATGGCGAGCAGTGTTTGCTTTAGTTGGGCTCTTGACCCTTGACTTTTGAGCTTTGGTGTTTATTTGCCTGTGGTAGCTGTGTCTTACATTAGCTACTTCACAAAAGCTGATAGAAAACTGTTTTATATGACAGTGATTATTTGTTAATGGTCACAATCATCATATAGTGGTCTGATGCACTGATCTTTTTAAAGTCTAGTGAATTTATTACGGTGATTTTTATATATGTGATTATATTATCACTGTGATTTAACATATCGAGATCTATCACTGTTTTTACAAGCAGAAAATATGAAGAATTTTAAAAAGACAGTTCTCAGAAAATGTCACAGACATCAAGAATCGACATATGAATCTCAACAATGGTGACAATCAAAAAAGTGTCATGTTGTAATGCATGCTGCATAGTACAAAAAGAATTGTGCATGACTCCCAGCATGCATTGCGGCATGAATAAATTATGCAGCTGAATTGTCTGGTTATTTTCTTTAATGTTTAGTTTTTGCTTTTATTTTTGCTGTTGGTTTTATGTTGACTTTAAGTAGTGTGTTTTATGATGTTTAGATTTGGTATTATCTTATTTGTTGGTTGTCACCATTGTTGAGGTTCATTGGCTGATTCTTTATGTTTGTGTGTGTCTTTAAGCCGCAGTTCAAATTTCTTCAGTGAATGATAAGTTTAAAAATCCTCCATAATTTTAAATGATTGCACGATTACATGATTGTGCAGAGTGCTTGATTTTTTGCTATAGTTACAGTGCAGTAATATAAAATTAAACTGTATTATAAACACACTTTTGATAATTGGTTAGACTCTGGATGAGATCAGTGATCCATATTCGATGAAATATTCAAAATGTATCCAGCAACACCTGATCTAAGTTTTTGTTGGCTTGGTTTCTGCTATAACAGATGTGTTTTTACAACACAGTTACAGCAACCAAAGAACAAAAAAATTTACAGTCAAGGGTCAAGACCACAACTAAAGCAAACACTGATCTTCATAATGGTAACATCAAATGAAACAAAACAACATCTACACCTCTGTTAATTATCAATAGGAATTTCTGTAGACGTATATAAACAAATAAAGTAAATCCTGTTAGTAATAAGTGAAGATAGAAATGTTTTATTTATTTTTTGCGTTGTTTAATCCTCCTCTGCGGAGATCTTCACAGATTTAACGTCTTCTGTGGCTGAAGTCAGTTGTAGGTCTTGTGTTTTGCTTTTTTATCTTCTTGTTGTTCCTCTGTCCTTCAGTGATTATGCTTGTTAGCATCAGGTGTGCATCACTAATGCTCAATCATCAGTTAATTAATCACTGAATTATATCATTAACTTCAACACTGTTTCACTGTTACTCCAACACTCTGTAGTTTGGACACACAAGTGTTCATTTAAAACTGAAGTGGGGTTGAAAGGGTTAAATGTGTTAAATAAATAAAAAACTGAGTGAAGCGTAATTTAACGGCAATCAACTGTAAATTAATTTACGGCATAAAACTGTAGAAAAACAGCAATTTACTGGCAACCACAGCTGCCAGTAGATTACCGTAAAATCAAGGAAAAACAGTAATATTCTGTAAAAACTAACAGTCATATTTATTAAACAAAAGAAGTTAATTTCACTGGAATATTAGTAAACGTTTAAAGAAAAAAGTTATGCAAAGTCAATAACTGATAAGGAGAGTAAATATTAAACTGAAGTGTTTTATGTGTTTTGCACAGGATGATAGGAGAGATCTGTTAGTTTAATTAATGTTTTGTGAGTCACCATTGTGCTGGAGAGTAGAGTCTGTGCTTCATTCAGAGATGAGCAAAAGAACACTGATGTTATGATGCCTGTTGCTTTATTTAAAAGCAGTAACTGTGTATTGCTGATCCAGTGACAATCTCCTTGCTAAGTACTTTAGCACATACATGTATGCTAATGTTCGTTAAATGCGAACTGCAAAGATTTGAGTTAAAGTCATGTTTTTAATTAATTCACTATTACACATAAGGTGTTTCAGTTTAATATTAAGAGATATACATTTTCAGTGGACTCAAATTAAGTAACTTCACACGTGCCACCTCTGTCACAGTACTATCAGTAGTTTTTAAACTCGAACTGTTTGAAGCAATCGGTTTTCCAAATTATGAGTTACCTTCCATGGTATTTTTACGGTAACATACTGTAAAAAAGGAGAGCTGTATATTAACAGTAGAGGGCTGTAAATTAACAGTACATTGCTGGCAACCACAGCTGCCAGTAGATTACCGTTATTTTACAGCGCAATTTTTTACAGTGTATATATATAGGTATAATCGCGTGTAGAGACTGCCGATATTTTCTAATCCTCTTTGGTGGGTGGGGGGAGGGGTTTGGGGTGGTGGTTACTTCGTTGCTGTGGTTATTTTTCTTTTTTCTTTCCTCATTTAGTTATATGTTGGTAGGGAAGGTGTAAAAGATAAAAGTGCAGACAATGTTTTCTCTTTTATGCTTGCCTCTTCATTGATTTATTGTACACTTTTCTTTTGTCTGTACAATAAAAATTGTTATAAAAAATAAAATAAAAAAAATGACTACTACCTCCGAGCAGCCGGCGAAAAAGAAAAGATACAAAAGAATACAAAAATATAGAGTTGAATGGGAAAAGGACTACCCGTGGCTGGAATGCGCGAGGGACAATGAATACAAGGCCAATTGTACCATATGCCGTCGCGTTTTTTCTGTTTGTCACGGCGGAGTGTGTGATATTAAGCAGCCGATTAGTTTTGAATGTTATATGTTGTATTTGTTTAAGTTAAAAATAAAACGTATTATAAGCTAAACAAATCCATGGTTCATTGTTGGCAAAATTATCATGATAGCCTTTATATATCTATGATAGCATACAATATTCACCAGAAGTCATCATTTCAGGGGTTATTTTTCTTCCGTGGGGGCATGTATTTGGAAATACATTACATCTACATTTCAGTGGTAACAGATAAGGTGATGATGATCATTATCTTTATTATTGTTAGCACTACCTCAAACTAAAGCGGCGTCTCTTCGGAGCTGTCATTTTCTAAAATGAGCCGCAGCAATGTTTCAAATGAGCTTCTCGCTAGACTAACGCCTTTATTTTCAACGCGATCACCTTGTACCCAAACCATTTCGAAACTAAGGAGCCATTTGTCCTCCGATTACATACAAGCTCCTCGTCGCCGCGTTTGCGGGACTCGTGTTTCGCGCTGTAGGGGATTTTAAAAAAGTGACGTGAGTGTGAGCGGGAGGCAGAGCGGCAGAGAGGCAGAGAAGCAGAGAGATGCGACAGAGTTGCGAAATTGCAGTG
The DNA here is from genome assembly GCA_036326025.1 of Chrosomus eos. Lineage (NCBI taxonomy): Eukaryota > Metazoa > Chordata > Actinopteri > Cypriniformes > Leuciscidae > Chrosomus > Chrosomus eos. Next base: position 1,783,050 of record CM070819.1, on the reverse strand, counting down.
TAAGGTTTCCGGGGTTCATAAGCTCTTTAGTCAATTTAGGTTTGGGGATAAATATTCAACAGTTATTAATCTCTGATCAACAAATTATTGAATACAGTTTGAACCGGGTCCTTACGTAAATAAATTACCCAACGAGGGATAATACAGCATACACGTCTGTTTAGGACAAGTATATAACAATTAAACACAACGAATTATGATTAATTAGTCATATACATCCCACCCAGAGGAATATAGCTGGTCTTTAAAATACCAAAGCAGTTGACCCCTCCTCGCTCAGTCGCACGTCCGCCGTGCAGGGTGGCTGGAGGTTACAAGTGGCTTGTGGTCTATTTTAGCTTAAATTTGCTGACAATGTTTTGTGCACTTAAACAATTATCAGATTGTAGCTAGGATCTAATATTACAGAGGCTTTGTTATGCGATCAACCACCACAGAGTCAATAAAGTATAAAATGAGGTTTAATGAATGAACTACACTACATGTAAAACAAGGATATAGATTAAACAAAATGAAATAAAAACAATAAGAAAGGAAAAACACAAGGAAAATACAATTGCTAGCACAGTTTTAGACCCTTTAGAGACAGCCACAGGAGATATACTTTATAACGTCTAAATTTGTATGAAACAACTTTTGCATTCAGACCTGTATGTTTGTTGTTGTGCAGCAGCAAACGTGCGGCGTCCAGGAGATGGAGGGTGGGTTTTTCTGCTTCCTCCAAGCGTGGTTTATTCACGGGAGATTCAAACGTTCTGACTTAGTTCTATATGCGTGAAGGGAGTCTTTTCACCGGAGTGCTGGTAGACTTACGAAACGCACGTGGAGGTCTCAGTCGGGAGACGAGAACACTAAGAATGGACTGGCTATGCGCAAAATGAAACGAAGTTAAAATAAAACATAAATAAAATACGAAGATTACAAAGAATACACAGGAACAGGGTACACACGAACAGAGAGCGATCATCTCTGTTTTGGGGTTTTTCAAGGCTAAACTGAGCACGCCCTGGGGGGGCGTACCGGCCAATGACAATAGCGCATCTCGAGGAGCGCGTACGCCCCTAAGCGGGTGGAGTTCAGCCGTAATTTGACTTTTATGACAAAGAAGAAAATTAAGCTTACTTTGGTAATAGCATATACATGTAGTTATACATTTTACGATATCGATATACAGCTTAATAGATAGATCAGATTTGTAGGATTACAACGATATCACACATCACACATTACAGACATACTATTGCAGAATTATATTAACACACTGAAGATGTTTTAGTGATGACTTAGGATGTAACGTTAGGGTTCCTGCGTGTGTAGGTGTGTGCGTAGATGCATGTGTCTGCGCGAATGTATATTGGTCTCAGGCGGGAAAATCAAACAAAGAACGTCTGTTTTGCGCTTCTCCCCCCCTGATTTCCGCTGGGAGGGAACGAGGATGGCCTGTGTGTGTTATCTCAAGTGAGGGAGCTCGCTGTTTGGGGAGCACTTAAAACCATTTGTCACCCTAACTGTCCAAAGGTCCCTTAGTTCTCTAGACTCATTGGCGCCGATTTGGGAGATAGGGGTCCTCAGGGCTGACCATATGGCCTTTAGGAATGTTAGTTAAAGCTTGTTTTCCTCAATTTATGCAAACATATTATGGTATATGTATGCTTTTGTAGAGTGAAAAAGTTACATACAGCACCTTTAAGGGTCAAGAGCCCAACTAAAGCGAGCACTGATCAGCATAATGGTGACTTAGGGATTTTCTCCTTCAGTGATTCTGCTTGTTTGCATCAGGTGTCTTTAATAATGCTCAATCATCACTCAATTAATCACTTAATTATCTCATTAACTTTAACACTGTTTCAGTGTTACGTATATCATTCTGAGTGTGGACTAGGGCTGGGCGATATATCGCACAATATTGTTATGCGCATCTCGTCAGTAAAGCCGGTTCTTTGATTAGTAGTAAATCGCCTTCACCCACTTTAAGATGGAGCGGCATTTACTACAAAGAGTCGTAGTTAACTGACAAGTTAACTGACAATTTCATCACGGCCAGATGAATACGCTAAATTATCCAAATTGACAGATTGTGTTAAATATATAAAAGATTGGATGACGCGTAACTTTCTTTTATTAAATCCAGATAAGACAGAGGTAATACTTATCGGTTCTAAAAATCGTCCACCCAACCTTTCACAGCACGACTTTAACATAGTAGCATGCCCTGTTACTTTATCCGCTACAGTGAAAGACCTGGGCGTTACATTAGACTGCAACCTGTCTTTTGAAAAGCATATTTCATATGTTACAAAAACTGCCTTTTTCCACTTTAGAAACATTGCTAAGCTACGTAATATGCTATCAGTCTCTGATGCAGAAAAGTTAGTTCATGCATTCATGACCTCGAGACTAGATTACTGTAATGCTTTATTAGCTGGTTGTCCTGCATCTTCACTAAACAAGCTACAGTTAGTCCAAAATGCAGCCACTAGAGTTCTTACTAGATCCAGAAAATATGATCATATAACACCAATTTTATCATCACTTCATTGGTTACCTATAAAGTTCCGTATTAATTACAAGGTATTGCTTTTGACTTATAAAGCTCTAAATGGTTTAGCTCCAGTCTATTTAACGGATCTTCTATCGCCCTATAATCCACCACGCTCTTTAAGATCACTAAATTCGAGGCTTCTGGTCATTCCTAGGATATCCAGATCCACCAAAGGAGGCAGAGCATTTTCACATTTAGCTCCGAAGCTCTGGAATAGCCTTCCTGATATTGTTCGTTGCTCAGACTCGCTCTCCCAGTTTAAAACTAGACTAAAGACGCATCTATTTAGCCAGGCATTCATATACATTTTTTATCTTAAAGTTACTGTAAATTCGGCCTCTAGTTCATAAACGCCAGAGGAGAACTGGCCCCCGACTGAGCCTGGGTTCTCCCAAGGTTTTTTTTTCTCCATTGGGTCACCTGATGGAGTTTTAGGACACCTTTAGGTGACTTGATGCAGTTTTTCGGTTCCTTGCCACTGTTGCCTTTGGCTTGCTCAGTTGGGGATATTCAAATTAATTAACCAATCATACCATTGATCAACTCTACCAAACTTGGATGTCCTTTTTTTTCCAGTAATAAACAAACATTGTTGAGTTGTTTTGATTGATACTGTAAAGCAGCTTTGATACAATCTGTATTGTGAAAAGCGCTATATAAATATATTTGACTTGACTTGACTTGACTTGACAAGCTGAGCCATATCGCATCAATATCGCCAGTGATAATTAATGCGATATGGCTCAGCTTGTCAGTTAACTATGGCTCTTTGTACACAGCAAAAACTCCAGTGTTAAATTAACACTCCTGGGAGTGTATATGAGTCCACACTCAAGAGTGTTAAAGTTAATGAGATAATTAAGTGATTAATTGAGTGATGATTGAGCATCTAAAGAAGGAGAAAATCTAAAATTGTAAGCCACCGTTATGGCGATCATTGTTTGCTTTAGTTGGGCTCTTGGCGAGAAGGGCATTCCTGCACAACCGGAGGCTGCAGTTTCAGGACCCCAGTTTTAGGACCGCAGTTTCAGGACCCTAGTTTTCTTTTACAGTGCCACCTACCGAACTGGATCACCAAAAACACTCATTTAACCCCTTTCGTAGCAAAGATCACAGACGGCCCCAGATTATTGTTCAATATTCATTATTCGTTAAAACATCACACTCTTACTTATTTGATCTAGACAAACTGAGCATCATTAGAAATATTTAAAACTCCAGCTTCGATAGACCACTGTTTATGATAAAACTGGTTTGCAGTGACATTCATTTCTTAATTTATGACAGGAGTGCAAAATTATTAATCCGTAACGTTCGTTATTTTGAATAGAAATCATTACTCATAAAGCAGTCATTCACGTCTTCTTCGGTTTATTTGTGTTCACATACATACGGTCGGCATCCGCCAGGGCTCTTAGTCCAATGGTGCACATATTTGGAGAAATAATGATTTTCATGTTCCACTAAATTATGCGATCTGAAGCTCAAACAGCGAGATCTGTCTATGGATCTATCTCTCCTCTTCCTGATTTGTGTCAGTTCTCTGCGCTCTCTTATTCGCTATAGAGCTGTCAATCATCTCACGTGGTTTAACGTGACAATAATCCCGCCCTTCTGCATGACGCGCTGCTGTGTACACTTCCTCATTCTGACCTCCGTGATAACAAAGCTAAGACACATCTCTTCACCTGAAACAAGAAGCTAATAAATGCACGATTTCGAGTATATGTGGTTTGTGTGTGATTTTTGACATTTTCATATGAATAAAGAATGTTTACAGTATTGCTAAACAAGGTGTAGCCATTAGCTGCATATAAAATGCTATATATAACATATTTCAACATCTTTTTTTTACTTAAAACCATTTTAAACCGCGACCGGAATATGATACAAATACTCGATGGTGGTTTAAAGTGAGCTTTAAGTAAAAGTGTAATATTAATATTTTAAATTGTGTCATGTAGCTTGATGCTACTTGCTCTAATCCACCTGCTGTAGGAGCTTTTCTATTCCATAATCTTCTTCGTTAATATATATATATATATATATATATATATTATATATAATTTTTTTTTTTTTTTTTCTACCAAGACTTAAGATATTATCCAGTTCGGTAGGTGGCGCTGTCACGAAAAACTAGGGTCCTGAAACTGCGGTCCTAAAACTGGGGTCCTGAAACTGCAGCCTCCGGTTGTGCAGGAATATACTATTGCTCTTGACCCTTAGATTAATAACTTTAGATTTTGTTCGGCTGTTGTACCTGAGTTATAACTGCCAGATGAACAAAGAAAAAAAGTGAACTAATGGTGTTGGTTATATTATGTCAATCTTCATTAGAACTTTATGTTTGTAATTTATGCTGTTGGTTATATCCAGAATTTTAGATATAATATAAAGGATTACTTAAAAGTTGTTTAAAAATATATTTCTTTCAGGCACACACAGAGGTCAAGATTCAGTCAATGCATCTCAACAATGGTGACGAGCAGAATATTCATACCGCAATGCATGATGGGAGTCATTAATGAGTTGTGATTGGTGGCAGCCACTGCAACATGCATTATTATTGTCACCATTGTTGAGATTCACAGTCTGATTATTGATGTCTGTGTTTTTAATTAAATTCATTTAAAAGTTTTTTGATCAGTTTATTAAATATTTCTGAATTATAAGAAAAATACTGATAATCATATGCTGTATAATCACAAAGCTGTTGTAAACAAGTTAATCCAAACTATCTCAATAAGTTCCATTTATCATATCACAGCATGATGATCAGATCACACTTTTCTTTGTTCATTTGACTCTTATAAATCAATAACAGCAGACAAACAAAACCTAAAAGCAAAAGTATAAGGGTCAAGAGTCCAACTAAAGCAAACACTGATCGCCATAACGGTGGCTTACAATTTGTGATTTTCTCCTTCAGTGATTCTGCTTGTTAACATCAGGTGTCTTCAATAATGCTCAATCATCACTAATTATCACTTAATTATCTCATTAACTTTGAGTGTTATTTAATACTATATCTGCATCATATCTTCCATCTGAAAGCAGGTGAAGGTGATTTACTACTCATCAAGGCTTTGCCGGCTTTACTGACGAGATGCGCATAACAATGTCATGCGATATATCGCCCAGCCCTAGTGTGGACACATATGTACACTGAGGAGTGTTACTTTAATACTGGGGATTTTGCTGTGTATTATTACAAAAAGCTACACAGTGTATGTTCTTGCTAATTTGCTCGCAAATGTAAGATTGTTGTATCATAATAGTAGAATAAGTACTCCTTGGTTCTAAAATAATTACAGTATGCATAATTTGTTAATTTTCCTGGTTGTTACCCCTTTATTCCCAAAACAGTATGTATTGTTCCCTTATACCTACACGCACATATTTTATAGATAAACTATAATTACTGAAAGTTACGCTGTAAATTCGTTTTACTTGCACATTACTTTCCGGGCTGTAAATTCAAGCGTTACCTCACATTGTTTTTGAATGATTAAAGAACACACATAATATGATTGTTTTGTGATATAGTCTGTTTATTTGTGGTTTATTCCAGGGTGGTGTACGAGGCAGAGATGCTGATGCCTCTCTGACGGCCTTTGTTGTGATTGCCATGCAAGAGGGCAGAGAGATCTGTGCTGAATCAGTTGCTGTAAGTGAATTTGTTTCACCATCAGTGGCCGTTCGTGGATTTCTAAAATAGAGTAATTGTGCTTGGATCCTCTACCAAAAGATTTTTTATATATTATTAACTGCTTTCAAATGTGTTTTTGAATCACTTTTAGACATAAAATGTAAAAAAACAAAAAATGAAACTTGCAGCAAGGACATATAAATATAATTTCACTCACCTTGCCTATCACCTGCACTGTTAACCCTTGCTGTAAAAAAGTCCAAATTCTGACAGTGTCATACCATTTTTCATTAAAACAGTAATATACCGTAGAAAACAATGCATTCTGGGTTATATTTGCATTTTCGAGAAAATAGGCTACAGGAATATATTGTGAATTAACTGCGCTCAAAGTCGACAATCAGAGACTGTGTTCCAAAACACACCCTATACCCTCATTCACTATTCCCTACATTAGTTCACTAATATAGTCCACTTGTGAGAGTGAATGAAAAGAAGTGAGTGAATTCAGACACTGTCCTTCAGTGATTCTGCTTATCAGGTGTTCATCAGAGAAACAAGAACAGAAAAAAGAGAAACACAAGAACTACAACTGACTTCCAGCAACACTGGAGTGTGAAACCAGTTTACAAACCACAGTTTACAAAAGTTTAACATTATTTCTTTCATACATGTACAAAAGTTCTTTGTTGAGAATTACCAGAGATTTAGTTAATAATAAAGTTTGTTGTCACCATGATAGAGATGTACTAGATCTTATGTTTAGACACACAAACATCAGGAATCAGCATATGAATAACAACAATGGTGACAAACAAACTCTGAACATCACAAGACAAGCTATTAAAGTCCTAACAAAACAATAGCAAAATAAAAACGAACAGGAAAAACAATGAAAGTTACAGGACAATTCAGCTGCATAATTTATCCATACTGCAATGCATGATGGGAGCCATGGATGCATTTTGATTGGTGGCTCCCATCATGCACTGCAACATGAATCTTTTGTGTGATCACCATTGTTAAGATTCATATGTAGATTCTTGATATCTGTGTGGGATTTTAAAACCTTCAGATTATTAAAGCATTGCTGGAATTAGATGCTGTGAAGGATATAATTAAAACATTAACATAATCAGTTAATAATGCTGGTTGAGTGAATCAGGACACTACAGGATTGTAATTTCATCATTTAAACATAACCATCATGACCTGGGCTGAGTTTCCCAAAAGCATTTTAAGCCTTACTTGATTCTAGAAAGATTACAACAATATGTATGTACGGTCAAATTAGGCTTATGATGCTTTCAGGAAACACAGCCCATGTCATAGTTTCTCTTGCAGTAACACATGTGCTTTATAAACACAGAGTTGGAGCAGCCAGAGAAAAACAAATGTTAGAAAGAAAAGGGTCAAGAGCCCAACAAAAGCAAACACTGATCACCACAATGGTGACATGAAATGAAACATTCCATAAAACATTACCATCTGAACTTCTGTTCAATATAAATAAGACTGTGTGTAGATGTATGACAGAAATACACTGGTAATAATAAGTACAATAATGTGTAATGGCTCGAAGTCAGTAGTTCTTTTTTCTGTTCTTGTTGTTTCTCTTTCCTTCAATGATTCTTCTTATTAACATTAGGTGTCACCAGTAATGGCCAATCATCACTTAATTAATCACTTAATTATCTCATTAACTTCAACACTGCTTCAGTGTTCATTTTTAACACTCTGTAGTTGGACCTATATGTACACCGAGAGTGTACATATGTACACTGGGGATTTTACTGTGTAAATTAACCGTGAAGAGTTGGTCAATTATACAGTATGTTGTTGGATGCAGATCTAAGAACTTTAAACCTCTTACACACACTTTTATAGAGTCTGCATGAAAGTATCAGGAAGGCTGTTGCATTCTTAGAAGGTCGACTTCCACAACTGACCAATCCTTACGCTGTTGCGATGACGTCCTACGCCATGGCCAATGCTGGAAAACTCAATAAAGACATCTTGATGAAACATTCCACCGAAGCAACATGTCAGTAACAAGTCATCAGTGTTTTGCTTAACATGGAAAAATTCTAATCCAAACCCAGTGTAAATAATGGAAAAATTATCAAATTTTGCAGTGTAATTATCGCTGCTTGTTGGTTTCAATAATAGTAATGGAACACCATCCTGTTTCTATTCCTGGCTTTGTGTTTGAATCAGCCGGTAGGTTCTGGACTGTCGCTGGACAGCATCATCACTCTCTGGAGGCGACGGCCTACGCTGTGCTGGCACTTGTGAAGACCAAAGACTTTGATAAAGCAGGAGAGGCAGTGCACTGGCTGCGTTCACAACAGTCTCATTATGGTGGTTATGGCACCACACAGGTACACTAACATCTCAGCATCTGACTGACTGTGATAAACAGATGCAGAACTTGTCTTTGAATCCTGTTCTGCACTTTCCAGGTGACCATCATGGTGTTTCAGGCCGTGGCAGAGTATCACACGCAGGTGAAGGACCGACAAAACTTCAATCTGGATGTGGAGCTGTCAGTGGAAGGAAGAAGCAGACCTGTCAAATATACTATTACAAGAGACAATGTGCATCTTACATGGTCAGACAAGGTGGGGATTAACCCAATCGACCTGCTTCAAAATGTGTGCTGCACATGTCAATTGAATGATATTGTATCATAGTAAGTGAGGAATTTTGGGAGTTTTGTTATTTGTCATCCATCATATTTAATTGTCTACATCAAATGTGTTGTGTTTGGTCAATAAAGTCTTCAGGTATCTCTGCTACATCATGGATTTGATTATTCTGATAACATCTGCGTTCACTCAACAGGTGGACATCAACAAGGACTTCAATGTGACGGCTAGAGGAACTGGAACAGCCACTCTCTCAGTGAGTGTTCATGAGTGTTTATACGGTCAACAGCAAGATTAAAGTGCTTGAACATCTAATCTGAGATATGCTGCTCTTTTCAGGTTCTGACGCTGTACTACGCCAGACCTGTTGAGAAGAAGTCTGACTGTACACTCTTTGATCTGACTGTTAAAATGGAGCAAGACTTTGCAAGTAAGATTGACAAAGAGTTCATGCAATTTCCATTCATTTAGAAAGTGAAAAATGTGTGTTGAATTTTTATCTTAATTATCATATTTTTTTTGCCTTTAGCAAAACAAGAAGGAGCCATTGAAACTTATAAGCTCACTATGGATTTCTTGTATGTGAACATATTTCCTAATACATTAATTTTAATGTCAAGAAACCATTTTTATTTGTAATTAATCACACAGCAAAATCCCCAGTGTTAAATTAACACTGCTCAGTGTTTATATGAGTCCACACTTTCAGAGTGTTAAAGTTAATGAGATAATTAAGTGATTAATTGAGTGATGATTGAGCATTTTGGAAGACACCTGATGTTAACAAGCAGAATCACTGAAGGAGAAAACCGTAATTGGTATGTTACCATTATGGAGATCAGTGTTTGCTTTAGTTGGGCTCTTGAACCTTAAGTCATTAACTTTAGAATTTTTTTGGCTGCTGAAATTCAGTTATAATAGCAGGATGAACAAATAGAAAAGGTGATCTGCTGGTGATGGTTGTGTTTTAAGATAATCATTGGTTGGCCTGTATCATTGCACTCAATGAGAGCATAATTTCAGAGATAATTTTACCTTATGGATTATAGCATCTTGTATAGTATAACATTTTTAGCCTTTTTAATGAAATCCAAAGGATCAAATCAATTACACAAAAAAAAAAAAAAAAACGTTTTGAGAAGTGTTTTATGTTGGCACACAAAGACATCAAGAATTGGCGTATGCATCTCAACAATGGTGACAAACAGATCAACTCTGAACATAAGCTCATTATTTATTCATGCAGCAATGCATGATGGGAGCCATAAATGAGTTTTGATTGGAGGCACCCAGAATGCACTGCAACATGCTTTATAATTGTCACCATTGTTGAGATTCACAGGCTGCTTCTTGATGTCTGTGTTTAATAGAAGAAAGAAAAGTGATTTTGGATGTGAACAACTTTTAAGAAAATATTTGAATTACATTGTAAAAGTTAAAATATATAGCTTTTCAAGGACAGTGCTGCTATAAGCAAAGTAAATCTAACTCAAAAATTGCACTCTATATGAGTTCAGTGATTCAGGTCAAATGATTGTGAAATAACAAGTATGTTAAAACACAACCATCACCATCAGATCACCTTTTCTATTTGTTCATCCTGCTATTATAACTGGATTACAGCAGCCAAACATTTTTTAAAGTTAATGATTTAAGGGTCAACAGCCCAACTAAAGCACACACTGATCTCCATAATGGTAACATACCAATTACGGTTTTCTCCTTCAGTGATTCTGCTTGTTAACATCAGTTGTCTTCAATAATGCTCAATCATCACTCAATTAATCACTTAATTATCTCATTAACTTTAACACTGCTTCAGTGTTCATTTCACTCTGAGAGTGTGGACTCATATAAACACTAAGCAGTGTTAATTTAACACTGGGGATTTTGCTGTGCAGAATGTGCTCATTTAGGCTGTTTTCACTCTTGGTTTGTTTGCTTGGTCGGAGTTTAATCTGCACTACTTTTTCCAACAACTGCATTACATTTGTGTCATGAACATTGCTGGTGATGACTAGATAATAACTTGATCGGAGACTCAAACAAAATCAGAAAAATCTGAGATTCAAACTTGATTCACTGCTTTCTGTTTTCTGACACGGATACAACTTGCTCTTCAAAGACCGCTAATTCAGAGACATTATATTAATACTCACTTCAAACACACTCGGGTTCGCACCAAAAGCTCTAGTGTGAAAGCAGCCTTAAACGCAGAATCAGTTTATGGAGGAAAACTGAAGACATATGAAACCTATTAATAACATTTGTTCTGGGTCTGTCCTTGACAGCTACAAAAGCGATAAAACCGATGCCACCATGACAATTCTGGACATTGGCATACCGACGGGATTTCAAGTGGAAAGCAAAGATCTCAAAGAGGTATTGTGCTGATAAACTGATGCATTGATGCCTTATATTTGTGTGAATTATTCCATTCTAGAAACAAAAACTCAAAAGCCCTGTGGAGCGTCTCAGTTCTAGTAGCTTATATGTAAACAGAAGAGGAATCTAATAAACATCTACAGACAGGACATTTGATCATTTCATGTATTGCTATTTTTTTTTCTCATGTTCTTGCCCTCAGTTGTCCACAGGGAAAGAGAGATACATTCAGAAATTTAAGATGGACAAAGTCCTGTCAGAGCGAGGATCCCTCATCCTCTACTTAGATCAGGTATTTCAGCAGACTGTGTAGCCTGATCATTGCATCTAAGTTTTTTTGGACCTTTGCTTTATATTTCTATAAGGCATTGTTGATTTCTTTATTGTCTGACATGTGTTCCAAAGTGCTCATTATTTCTCTTATGAGTATAAAATTGATATTTCAAACAAAATTGTAGAGCACAAGAGACTGTACAACTATACGACAAGCGACTCTGTCTTTGCAGTGTAAATGTAGCTATAGATTTATTTGTTGCTTTCAGTGCACAATATATGTAATCATACATTTGCTTTGCACAGCAAAATCCCCATTGTACATATGTACACTCTCGGTGTACATATAGGTCCAACTACAGCAGTCTTTCTCAGCCTCTCCTGCAGGGACCCCCTGACAGGCCATGTTTCTGTTTTAACCCTGAAATGGCACACCTGATTCAATTCATTAGAGTAGGAAGAGTAGGAATTAGTCAATTAATCAATTAGTCAACTACTCATTAAGCCTTTAATGAATTGAATCAGGTGTGCCATTTCAGGGTTAAAACAGAAACATGGCCTGTCAGGGGGTCCCTGCAGGAGAGGTTGAGAAACACTGAACTACAGGGTGGTAAAACTGAAGCAGTGTTGAAGTTAATGAGATAATTAAGTGATTAATTAAGTGATGATTGGCCATTACTGGTGACACCTAATGTTAATAAGAAGAATCACTGAAGGAAAGAGAAACAACAAGAACAGAAAAAAGAGAAACACAAGAACTACTGACTTCGAGCCTTTACACAATATTATTACCAGTGTACTTCTGTCATACATCTTTTACACTAGGGCTGGGCGATATATCGCACGATATTGTTATGCGCATCTCATCATTAAAGCCGGTTCCTTGATTAGTAGTAAATCGCCTTCACTTGCTTTCAGATGGAAGATATGATGCAGATGTGAGTGTTAAAGTTAATGAGATAATTAAGTGATTAATTGAGTGATGATTGAGCATTATTGAAGACACCTGATGTTAACAAGCAGAATCACTGAAGGAGAAAATCACAAATTGTAAGCCACCGTTATGGCGATCAGTGTTTGATTTAGTTGGACTCTTGACCCTTATACTTTCACTTTAAATTTAGTTTGTCTGCTGTCAATGATTTATAACAGACAAATTATCAAATAAAAGTGTGATCTGATAGTGTTGGTTATGTTTTGGCATAATCATGCTTTGATCTGTAAAATTAAACTTATTGAGATAGTTTGGTTTAACTTGTTAAGCAACAGCTTTGTGATTCTACAGCATATGAGTATCAGTATTTGTCTTATACAAAATATTTAGTAAACATTGAAATGAATTTTAGAAACACAGACATCAATAATCAGCCTGTGAATCTCAACAATGGTGACAATAATAATGCATGTTGCAGTGGCTGCCACCAATCACAACTCATTAAAGGTGCCCTCAACTTCAAAATTGAATTTATGTTGGCATAGTTAAATAACAAGAGTTCAGTACATGGACATGACATACAGTGAGTTTCAAACACCATTGTTTTCTCCTTCTTATTTAAATCTCGTTTTTAAAAAACACCCTGAAAAAACAGGCGAATCTCCACATAATACCGACTGTGACGCAACAGTCGGGGGTCACGCCTCCAAAAATTTGCATATCCCAGCCTTCAATGACAAGCACTGCACAGCCGAACCATCAGAGCAAGCGAGGATCAGAGAGAAAAAAGGCAGATCATGGAAATAAATGCTATGTTCCAGGCTGTGCAGGGGATGTGAGGACTTTTCATACCATTCCCACAGAAAAGAAATGTCAACAGGCGTGGATGATGTTTATATATAATCGGATACCGCAACAGTTTAATTCGAAGTTGTTAGTTTGCTCTGCCCATTTCACCACGGACTTATTTTTCAACCTGGGACAATATCAAGCTTCTCTCAGCGTCTCAAACTGAAGAAGGGGGTAATTCCAACCATATTCCTGCAACCGGTAAGTAATTTTATTAAAGATAATTTACACTGTGTTAGATCCAGCGCAAGATCCTAGTACAGTACTAGCAAACTTCAAGTAACGAGCATACATAACTAACGTTAAATAGGCTAATTCTCAGTGAATAAACTATACAGAAAGCGGTCAAAGAACAATCCACACAGCGCGAGTTTATCTCTCTTGCCAAACTCGTTATGAAATCAATGACGCTGTTACACTGCACAACGAAGCTCTTACTGTATTTACATCGTTTGCATTGATGAAAGCATGAGAGAGAGAAACTGCGTTGTCTCGCGATCAACAGACAGACTGTCATCTGCTTGTTCAATGCTCTTCACAGCAACATTTTATGTGATGGACATAGATTTAAATACTTGAAAAACATCTCACGATTCGTTAAGCTCGATAGCTGTAATAGTTAAAACGTATATAACAGCTGTAGTATAAGTATTCGAGAGAGTTTCACGTGTCTCATTTCATATGCAAGCATGTCAGCCAATCACAGCAGAGGCCGGTTCTCACAGCAGACACGCCCCTTCAAACAGAGTGTTCAAATCAGAGACTAAAATCAGGCTAGGAAAAATGCCTTTTATTTCTAAATTATGACTATTTTTTATCTAAAAAAACATACTAACATTATAAGGGCAACCCAGGAAACATTATCAAATAATTTAAAAAACCATTCTAGGGCACCTTTAATGGCTCCCATCATGCATTGCGTTATGAATAAATTATGATCTGAATTGTCTATGTAATTTACTTTTCCTAATGGAATATTCTGCTCGTCACCATTGTTGAGATGCATTGACTGAATCTTGACGTCTGTGTGTGCCTAAAATAAATCTTATTTTTTTTTAAAAAACAACTTTTAAGAAATCCATTATATTTTATCTAAAATTCTGGATATTTATGCAGAATCACAGTTATGCTGTAACCAACAGCATAAATCACAAACATAAAGTTCAAATGATGACTGCCATAATGGCCCTCATTTATCAAAAGTGCGTACACCAAATTTCCAGCGTACACCCAAAACCACGGTGACTTTGAGATTTATCAATATGGACTTTGGCGTACGGCACGCTCAAATCCTACACCATCTCAGGAGGTGGTGTACGCACGTTTGAGTTAGTGTGGAAATGCGCAGAAAATCAATTCCTAACACCACAAAACCTTTATTTTACTGTCTATGCACAAAACGCACTGATAAACTAAAAGATATGATATATTATGACCCACTGTAAAAAACAACAACAACAACAACAACAAATTATAAACTTCAGTGTTTATTTTTGTGCAACATGGACTTCAATGTTTAATTTGTGTGATTTTAGCAAAGCATTTGATTTGTAGGCATTTATATGTATTCCTTCAGTTGCGAGCCTGTACGCTTTATCTGACGTCTCAGGGTAAGGCCCGGCTCATGCGCACGGACTGGGTTCAGTAATGAAAGGCTTTCAATGACCAAAAAATAATTCAGACTGGCAAAATAATAAAAATGCCATTCTTCTTCTTTTAAATAGTAATAATAATAATAATAATAACGACATTCTTCTTCTTAATATCAATAAGCGTCATTAATAATAAAAATCATAACGAAAAATCGACTCTGAGGGCGTGGGGGAAGCGGAGACTTGAATATATAGGGGCGTGTTATTCTAATGACGATCGGTTTCAGCCGCGGCATTTATCAAGGGCAGGTATTGCGTACACATAGATTTCAAAGGTACACACAGCTTCATACACCAGGTGGTGAGAGGATTGTAAGCATAATCTTACGCCAACATATACGCCCTTTTCTACTCAAGAAAGATAAATGAGGGCCAATATAACCAACACCATTAGATCACTTTTTTTCTTTGTTGATCTAGCAGTTATAACCAATAGTATATTCCTGCACAACCGGAGGCTGCAGTTTTAGGACCGCGGTTTCAGGACCCTAGTTTTTTTGTGACAGCGCCACCTATCGAACTGGATGATATCTTAAGTCTTTTTAGAAAAAAAAGAAAAAAAATTATATATATATATAACTGATTCTTGAGAGTCGGGACAAAACATGTCCCACATAGAAAAGTCTAATTTATAGCAAAAATTAAGAAATTCATCATGTATGACATACTTACAAAGTTAAATCTAAAGGAATTGTATATACCTATCTGATTTTTAGAATAAACTTTTTTATCTTTTTGGGGAAAAGTTGTTTAAATGTATGCTCTGTGGTAAGATGGTCCATGTTATTGCACTTGTCCTCAGCAAGAGGTTACAATATTAACCATCCCAAAAAACTTTTAAAAAGCTCTACAATTGTGAAAACATATATATCAAATAAAAAATAAGGGGTATAAATATAAAAAACAATGCATGAAGTGAACATCAAACAATATTTTCCATAAATATCTGCCTATTAAAGTTGTGTCCTCAATTTCTGTCAACTCCGTCAGATTTTTTCATAAAGCTCTCCCAGCCAGCAGAGCCATGTGGGGCCCACATGGGTTTGACGTGGGCTATCTAACTGGGACCCAGCCAGTTTTGCACCCGGTTTCCATGAAGGCCCCACATGGGTTTGCCCAGACGAAATGAACACTGCTCATGTGCACACTACAGGCTGTTAAATGTAACACGTATCAGTGTTGGAGTTAATGAGATAATTAAGTGATTGAATAATGATTGAGCATTATTGAAGACACCTAAAGCAGAATCACTGAAGGAGAAAATTGTAAGCCACCGTTATGGCGATCCTTGTTTGCTTTAGTTGGACTCTTGACCCTTATATTACTAACTTTAAAATTTTGTTTGGCTGTTTTATCTGACTTATAAATGCCAGATGAAGAAAGAAAATAAAGTGATGTGTTAGTTATATGGCAGTCATCATATCAACCATATGTTTAGTGATTTATGCTGTTGGTTACAGCATAACCCTGATTCTGCATAAATATCCAGAATTTTAGGTATAATATAAAGGATTTCTTAAAAGTTGTTTCTAAAAAAAAAAATCTTTTTATTAGGTTCACCCAGACGTCAAGATTCAGTCAATGCATCTCAACAATGGTGACGAGCAGAATATTCAATTAGGAAAAGTAAATAACATTTTAATGAGCTGATGAGTTGAATCAGGTGTGTTTGATTAGGGAGAAAAAGAAAACGTGCAGTGTCGGGGGTGCGCCAAGACAGGTTTGGGAACCACATAATTTATTCATACCGCAATGCATGTTGGGAGCCATTAATGAGTTGTGATTGGTGGCAGCCACTGCAACATGGATTATTATTGTCACCATTGTTGAGATTCACAGGCTGATTATTGATGTCTGTGTTTCTAAATAAATTCTATTGTAAGTGTTTTCATAAGAACAATGTTTATGAAATATTTTGGATAAAAAAAAAACTGATAATCATATGCTGTGGAATCACAAAGCTGTTGCTAATAAGGTAAACCATATAATCTCAATAAATTTAATTTATCTGATCTCAACATGATTATGCCAAAACACAACCAATACTATCAGATCACACTGTTCTTTGTTCATTTGACAGTTATAAATCAATAACAGCAGACCAACAAAATTCAAAGTGAAATTCTAAGGGTCAAGAGTCCAACTAAAGCAAACACTGATCGCCACAACGGTGGCTTACAATTTTCTCCTTCAGTGATTCTGCATTTTAACACCAGGTGTTCATCAATAATGCTCAATCATTATTTAATCACTTAATTATCTCATTAACTCCAACACTGATACGTGTTACATTTAACGGCCTGTAGTGTGCACACTGAGCAGTGTTCATTTCATCTGGGCAAACCCATGTGGGGCCTACATGGAAACCGGGTGCAAAACTGGCTGGGTCCCAGTTAGATAGCCCACGTCAAACCCATGTGGGCCCCACATGGCTCTGCTGGCTGGGCTTTAAATCAGGAAAAGGCATGTTCAGCTATATCCTTGAGGACCCCTATTCATCTCCCTGTCTGTGGTGAATGCAGCACAACCACACATGCTCTGGTACAATTTACATTTTTTTATATTTTAGACAAACAATGTCAATATTCCTATGGTCACAGCTGCACCATGTCAATACCATCTTTCTGTTAAGATACTTTTTTTAAACCATAGTGGATTGAATTTAAGCATTTTAGTGAGGTTATTGGGACAGCTAGCAACTGAGGAAAAACTACCTAGCTGCAGTGTACAATACATGTTTTGGTGGGAAAATACTTGCCCTTACGTCAACTCCGTCAGACGTCAACTCCGTCAGGTTCTATGTCTGACGGAGTTGACCTGAAAGCTGACAGAGTTGACAAATCCACCAATAACCTCTTAATATGTGAATATAATATTATTTGTGAATATAGTGAAGGGTTAAACTGTTATTTCAGGGTTTTATTTACACATAAATGCACATACATAGCATACATTACATTATTTAACCATACGCATCTGACTTGTAGAGAATGGGGAGGCAGTGGTCTGCTTATTATTGTGTAACATGTAACTTTGCCAGCACTTTAATATATTATTTATATATGTAGAGACAGAGATAGAGAAATGAGAAGCCAGTGTAGGGCTGGGCGATATGGCCAAAAAAAGTATCAGGATAATAAAAGTCTGATTCTATAGTCTTATTCAAGTACATTTTTCTTTATTTCAATTTGTATTGTGGGATAGCATGGCTGGACAGAAATTGTCAGTTGAGGAGCAAAGGAGAAGAAATAGAGAGTACCAACGAAAGAGAGGAGAAAAATTAAACAGTCAGTGACTAAGAGAGCAAGCATGCTATGCAAGAGAAGGAAAGACAAAGGTGGAAGAAGAGAGTTAAAGACAAAAAAGTAATACAAATAGAGCGTGTGCATGTCCGACGCCTGCTGCTCAAGGCATAAGCGCAGGTTAGACAAAAATGAAATATTAAGTAAGCTAATTGAACCTGATTCTAAGCTACAGATTATGTGTTGCAGTATTTTTGTCAAGGAATGTCAATTTAAGATCACACCCAGTATAAAGTAGGTATAAAGTTTACCTTATTGTTTTTTTTAATAGTTGGAAACGGTGTTATTTATAATAGTTGAAAATGGTGCATGTGCAATGTTTATTATAGTTTGCTTTACAATAAATTCAATACTCTAATAACAAGGAGAAGTTTTAGTAGTAGTTTAAAGAGCATATCTGTTCAATAATCACAATGCACACATATTTTTTTGTCAACACCGTCAGTTTTTCATCAACACCGTCAGTTTTTTATCAACACCGTCAGAACTTCAACAGCGTTGGATGAATGTTTTTGTTAATTTTTTGGGGAAAAACATTTTCTTCCTTCAGTTTATGTTGTTTTTGTAATAAAGGACCATCTGATCTACATCTTCTTATGTTTTATTTATTTAAGGAATTTGTTTTTACAATATTGAAATTAAAATCAAAGTTTGAAAATGCAAATATTTAGAAATCTGAGTTTTCAGAATAGTGTGAAATCACAACTTAAGTTTATATATTGTATTTTTTTTACATATCAGAGTAACTAAACAATATACTTCAGAATTTTAGATTCTTGTTGGATTGGAAGAATTAAAATTGTATACTTTTTAGTGTGTCTGACGGAGTTGACACAAATCCAGTTCTGAAGGGAAACATGTTTATTTGTTAAAAATGTGTTTTTATTTAGAACCTGTTCCTTTACATGGTTAAGCTAAGGCCTTTCTCTGCAGAAACATACAACTCTAATTGATATAGTGTGTATTTTTTTTTAACGTTTTTTAAAACGTGTTTTGTCCCGACTCTCAAGAATCAGTGATATATATATATATATATATATATATATATATATATATATATATATATATATATATATATATATATATATATATATAATATATATATTACAAAGAAGATTATGGAATAGAAAAGCTCCTACAGCAGGTGGATTAGAGCAAGTAGCATCAAGCTACATGACACAATTTAAAATATTAATATTACACTTTTACTTAAAGCTCACTTTAAACCACCATCGAGTATTTGTATCATATTCCGGTCGTGGCTTAAAATGGTTTTAAGTAAAAAAAAGATGTTGAAATATGTTATATATAGCATTTTATATGCAGCTAATGGCTACACCTTGTTTAGCAATACTGTAAACATTCTTTATTCATATGAAAATATCAAAAATCACACACAAACCACATATACTCGAAATCGTGCATTTATTAGCTTCTTGTTTCAGTTGAAGAGATGTGTCTTAGCTTTGTTATCACGGAGGTCAGAATGAGGAAGTGTACACAGCAGCGCGTCATGCAGAAGGGCGGGATTATTGTCACGTTAAACCACGTGAGATGATTGACAGCTCTATAGCGAATAAGAGAGCGCAGATAATGACACAAATCAGGAAGAGGAGAGATAGATCCATAGACAGATCTCGCTGTTTGAGCTTCAGATCGCATAATTTAGTGGAACATGAAAATCATTATTTCTCCAAATATGTGCACCATTGGACTAAGAGTCCTGGCGGATGCGACCGTATGTATGTGAGCACAAATAAACCGGAGAAGACGTGAATGACTGCTTTATGAGTAATGATTTCTATTCAAAATAACGAACGTTACAGATTAATAATTTTGCACTCCTGTCATAAATTAAGAAATGAATGTCACGGCAAACCAGTTTTATCAAACTGGTCAACTATCGAAGCTGGAGTTTTAAGTATTCTAATGATGCTCAGTTTGTCTAGATCAAATAAGAGTGTGATGTTTTAACGAATAATGAATATTGAACAATAATCTGGGGCCGTCTGTGATCTTTGCTACTAAAGGGGTTAAATGAGTGATTTTGGTGATCCAGTTCGGTAGGTGGCACTGTAACAGAAAACTAGGGTCCTGAATCTGCGGTCCTAAAACTGGGGTCCTGAAACTGCAGCCTCCGGTTGTGCAGGAATACCCTTCTCGTTATAACTCAAGATACCACAGCCAAACAAAATCTAAAGTTAATAATATAAGGGTCAAGAGCCCAACTAAAGCAAACAATGATCGCCACAACGGTGGCTTACAACTTTAGATTTTCTCCTTCAGTGATTCTGCTTTAGGTGTCTTCAATAATGCTCAATCATCACTCAATTAATCACTTAATTATCTCATTAACTTTAACACTCTTGAGTGTGGACTCATATACACTCATATACACAGTGTTAAAGGTTCTCTAAGCGATGTCGGGTGACGTCACTTCTTGTTGACGCTAGCTAGACCCTCCCTCCTCCTCATCCGCGCACTAACCCCCCAAACCCCGCCCCCAAGTCCTTTTTGTCGGTGATTGGCTGGAACTGTTTGTCATGTTTCGGGGAGCGGGTCGCCGCAGTTTGTTTTTGTTGCTGTTTGTGGAGCCTGGGCTGTTACAGAGATCGCATTTCTTTACAGTGTGTTCAGGGGACAGGCAGCCAGTGGATAGTGAGGAGATGTTAGCTGTATGTGACAAAAAAAGTTTTGGCCTAAAAAACGTGTGACATCACTTAGAGCACCTTTAATTTAACACTGGAGTTTTTGCTGTTTACAAAGAGCCGTAGTTAACTGACAAGCTGAGCCATATCGCATTAATTATTGCTGGAGATACGTCCGCGATATTAATGCGATATGGCTCAGCTTGTCAGTTAACTACGGCTCTTTGTAGTAAATGCCGCTCCATCTGAAAGCAGTCGTTCTACGGTCAAGTTAGGCTTAACATGCTTTTGGAAACACATCATGTTTAAATGATGAAATTACAATACTGTAGTGTCCTGATTCACTCAACCAGCATTATAAACTGATTAAAGGGTACCTATCATGGAATTTTGAAAATTACCTTTCATGTAGTGTGTAACATAGATCTAAGTGAACAAAAACATCCTGCAAAGTTTTAAATATGAAAGTTCACCGTATACAAAGTTATTGTCTCTCAAAAGAAAGAGTCGACTCTGAGTCGCTGATATGAATCGATAGACAAATGATGCTTTCTCTCTAGCTTTCGTACGTCACTTGTACAAGTTATTTGAATTCGACACGCCCACTCAGTGCGCGCGCCGAGCAGACAGAGAAACCTGACGACATCATGTCGACGAGACCTGTTCTGAAGTGCGAATCAAAAGCAAACTTTTTTTTTCACTGCCCAGGGACGAGCATGTGAAGACTCAGTGGCTAGAGTTTATATTTACAACTATACCACACAAGTATAGCCACCTTGAGCTGTGTTCGCGTTATTTTAATGACGATCGCTTCACAAACACAAATGCTTTCAAGTGTGGATTCGCGAGTCGGCTGATATAGGAAGGTTCAATACCAAGTTTATTTAGATCAGCTTCCTCCTCCGAATCACAACCTGTAAGTACTATTAATAATTGTTGCTTTTATGTGTGTGTGTGTGTGTGTGTGTGTGTGTGTGTGTGTGTGTGTGTGTGTGTGTGTGGTGTGTGTGTGTGTGTGTGTGTGTGTGGTGTGTGTGTGTGTGTGTGTGAGAGTGAGAGTTACGCTCAGCAGCTTCTAGGTCTCCAATGTAATTTTTTTTGTTTTTTGAAATATGTGAAATTATGTGAAGCGTATTGTAGTACTGCAGTGCTTTATCAATATGTTTAAGCTTTGGGCTAACGCAAAATATAACTGACTGCGTCATCTGACCAATCACCGCCGATTAGCGTCACGCGAAGGAGGGGTTTGGACAAATGAGTCGTCAAACGAATCATTAGGGAGTCGGTGAGCAAATCAGGTAAAAATAAATGCATATTATAACGCCCGTTTCACACCGCATGCGTGAGCGGCGCGTGAGCGGCGCGTTTTTTTTTCGGCGTGCATGTTAATCAATGAGTGCATTCACACCGGGAGCAGGAGCAGCGCATGAGCGTCAAGCAGGAGCGGCGCGTGAGCAGCAGTGAAGCGGGGGTTTCGGCGCCAGGTCTATTTTTGCTGCGCTGCTGACGTTCAATTAAAGTGAAAGCTCACTTTTGATGGACAAAAAATATGATTTCACACAAAAAGTGCCCGAAATGCACAGAATAATGTTTAGTGAGTTTAAACAAGAACTGGAGTAGGCAAAAAAAGAAAATGCAGACTCAAAAATATTTATAGAAGATTAGGCTACCCATTTAAATTTGTTTTGCATTCAGTTTGTGTAAAAGTATGGTGTATCTATTATAAAAAACTAAAGTAAACTAGCCAGAAAATATTCTATATAAACTTTCTTTTAGTTTATGTAATACACAGACAGCTACATATACACTGGCACAACCCAAATCAAACAAGAGTGTGCGTTCTCTTACGAGAGTACTCTCGTGTTGCGTAAGCTAGCCTACGCTACGGGAAAACCCCTTTTCTCGAGAATACTGAAGCCAAAAAATGATTGTATAAAAAATTCTCATATTTAAAACGCATGCTTGCACAGAGCAGACCTAGAATAAGCAGCTCATGCGCCTATTGGCTGCTCTGTGGCAAGATGCTGCAACCTATCGGTGGACTGATAGTGACGTCAGCACCAATAAGAGCACGGGTGCTCAAGTGCGTCACGTCCCGCCAGAATAGGCGCGGCTTACCTTTATATAAGCCAGGTCCAGATAGGGTGTTCTTTGGTTTTTCACCTCTTCAGCGAAGTGTTCACTCTACATCGCTGATTCTCCGGAGAAGCCTGTGCCGTCGAAGCAAGCACCTCAGCGGGACGAGCCCTCTGCATCGCAGTTGGAAGCCGCCATCGCCGCTTCATCGCCAGTACCTGCTGCGCTATCCGGCGCCCATATCCTTTTCATACCTTATCTGTTATTCTCTGTAATTCTAAAAGAGCAAGAGGCGTTGTTCCAAATGCCTCGAGTTTCCAGGCTCGTGTCGAGCCCCTCTCAGCGTCGGGGACCGCCACATCTTGTGCGTTTCCTGCCTGGGACGGAACCATGCGGACCACGCGCTTTCCTTGGGCGGCTGCCCGGAATGCGACGGCATGGCTGTGTCGACCCTGCGGGCTCGACTCACCACCTTCGACGTGGATCCTGCACCTCCGCTTCTCTCTTCTGGGCCGCGCCGTAAAAAGCGGCGTTCACAGAGAATGCCTGAGGTTACCACTGTGAGCGACTGCACGCCAGCGCTTTCCCCGTGTGCGTCGCTCTCCGACTCCCCCTCCTCGATCACGGCCGGTCAGCCTATGGCCCCCGTCGTGCATCCGGACTCTGAGGGGGACGACGCGGACGAAGACATCTGTTCGCTTGCCGCTTCGGGTAGTGAAGGGTGGTCGGGCCCCGAAACCGGCCCCGCCCCTTCCGTGCTTGAACCCAGCGAGGTGCGGACGAGCCTGGACGCTGAACTTCTCCGCCTCACTACCAGGGCCGTAGAGGACCTCGGCCTCGAGTGGTCTACACGCAGAAGCTGAGCGCTCTGTGTTCCTCGACGCGGTGTTCAGTTCCCGCTGCGGCCGGAATTTCACCAAAACTTCTCGCTCGTTCAGTTCCAAGCAATGTGACTGTTCCAGTGTATTTCGCAGTGAGCAAGCTGGTTCCACACCCCGCTTGCCTGCGCACAAAGGCCGCCGTTTCGGCTACCCAGCAGCGCCGCCAGGCCCGAGATCAGACACCGCGCTCTCGCTCTGCTGGACGCCGCCCCCCTCAGCGCGGGCCCCGGCCGAGGACTGAGGTAAAGCCCGAGGTCTCAAGGAAAAGCGACGGTGTTCAGATCCCGCTGCGGCCGGATTTCCACCAAAACTTCTCGCTTGTTCAGTTCCATGCGTTGTGACTGTCCCAGTGTATTTCGCAGTGAATCAGCCGGTGTCTCAGCCCGCTTGCCTGCGCACAAAGCCGTTTCTACGGCTACCCAGATAAATACAATAAAGAGTGCATTTTCTGGTGTTCCGGCCACGGCCGATGGTGTTGCGAGTGTTGTAAGAATGCCCACGTCCCAGTGCCCATTCCCACACCCAGACACAGCCCGCCACGGTGCAGGGCTAGCACAAATAAAACCGACTCATGTCGGTTGTGCAGAAAATGTAGTGAACGCGCCCATACAATGCCCGCTTACACTACACGATGCGTGTCCCTTGGTTTCTGTAAAAACGAAACTAACACACATTCAGTCGGCGCGAGCCGACAGTGTTCTCAGTGCAGTAAATGTGCCCGCTGTCCCGCACCCGCATTCCCTCACTGACACGCCGAATCCCACGGGATTCACCGCCGCTCACTTTCTCTGCACAACCTATCACAGTGAAGCTGAGCGCGGCCAGGCTGCCCGCTGTGATCAGCGCGCGCCTCGCACGCTGTAAACACAGCAGTGATTCAGTCGGCGAGCTGACAGTGTTCTTAGTGCAGTAAATGTGCCCGCTGTCCCGCGCCCACATTTCTCACAGACAAGCCGAACCCAACGGGATTCACCCCCGCTCGCTTTTCTGCACAACCCATCACAAGTGAAGCTGAGCGCGGCCAGGCTGCCCGCTGTGATCAGCGCGCGCCTCGCACGCTGTAAACACAGCAGTGATTCAGTCGGCGCGAGCTGACAGTGTTTTCAGTGTTGTAAATGTGCCCGCTGTCCCGCACCCACATTTCTCACAGACACGCCGAACCCAACGGGATTCGCCCCCGCTCGTTTTCTCTGCACAACCCGTCACAGAGAAGCTTGTGCTCTGTGTGTAGAGAGCGCGCGCGCCTCTATGAGCGCGCGCCCTCTGACAGGCGCTTGCGAGCTGTGTGTTACATGCACGCACCGTCCAGAGCCCGGGTGTCATTCTCCCTCTAGCTTTGCAGTTAAAAGCAAGGGAATGCTGAATGTGTCCGAATGGGTGCTAGGCACCATAAAGCGGGGCTATTTACTACAGTTCGCTCGCAGACCCCCGCGTTTCACAACCAGGGTCGAAACCACAGTACAAAGCGATGTAGCACATCTGCTTCGTGCCGAAATAGCGAAACTGCTGCAGAAAGGGGCTGTAGAAACCGTTCCTCTGAATCACAGTCAGTCCGGTTTTTACAGCAGGTATTTCCTTGTCCCCAAAAAGGATGGCGCTCTCAGAACCCATCCTAGATCTCAGGCGTCTGAACAAAGCGCTGATGAGGAGATCGGTCAAAATGCTCACGACCAGGCAGATCCTCGCGCAGATTCGCCCGAGGGACTGGTTTATTTCTCTGGATCTAAAAGATGCTTATTTTCAGATTCAAATAGCGCCCCGTCACAGGCCTTTCTTGCGATTCGCCTTCAAGGGTCAGGGCTATCAGTACACCGTCCTGCCGTTCGGCCTGTCTCTAGCACCCCGTACTTTCACGAAGTGCATAGACGAGGCACTCGCCCCCTGAGATTCCAGGGGATGCGCATACTGAACTATCTGGACGACTGGCTTATATTAGCCCAGTCAGAATCAGAACTGATAGCCCACCGGGCTTTATTGCTCAGTCACTTGCGAGATTGGGTCTCCAAGTCAACTGGACCAAGAGCTCGCTGTCTCCCAGTCAGAAGATCTCCTTCCTGGGGACAGATTTAGACTCCGTGTCTATGACAGCACGGCTGACGTCGCAGCACGCGCTGCAGATATAGCGCTCAGCGGCGTCCTTCAAAGTTGGCTGTGTTTCTCCTCTGAAAGATTTTCAGAGGATGCTAGGTCTTATGGCCTCAGCCTCGGCAGTGCTTCGGTTGGGTCTGCTGCGTATGCGCCCCCTCCAGCACTGGCTGAAAACACGAGTCCCGCGACAAGCATGGACTTCCGGTCGTTTTCGCCTCTGGGTGACCCAGGCTTGCGTCACAGCACTGGTACCAGTCAGGTACCGTTCTGGGAACGACTTCGTCACGGAAAGTTATCTCGACAGACGCCTCCAACTCAGGTTGGGGTGCCCTATACGAGGGCAGGCCGGTTTTCGGCCGCTAGACGGCCCGGGAGGGCCATCTGCACATAAACTGTCTAGAGATGATAGCAGTCGTGAACGCCTTAGAACATTTTCTCCCTTGATTAAAGGGCCAAGACGTTCTAGTCCGTACGGACAACATGGCTGTGGTGTCCTACATAAATTGCCAGGGCGGTCTCAGATCGCGACGCCTGCATGCACTGGCGGAACGCCTTCTGGTTTGGTCCCATCTCAATCTACGTTCCCTCGCTGCAGCGCATGTGCCGGGACTCCAGAACGTGGGCCCGGACAGGCTGTCAAGAGACTACGTTCCCCCAGGGAATGGTCTTTGCACCCCCAAACAGTCCAGTTACTGTGGGACATGTTCGGCAGAGCGAAGATCAATCTCTTTGCATCAGCAGAGAACGTGCACTGTCCAGTATTCTTCACGAAGAGCACGGACGTGCTGGCCCGCAACTGGCCCAGCGGCCCGCTGTATGCGTTTCCCCCGATCGCACTATCACCACAGGTGATCAAGCGAGTGAGGGAGTGCAAGTGCTCTGTGCTCCTAGTGGCGCCGTTCTGGAAGAACCACGCTTGGTTCTCAGAACTGATGCAGCTCACGCGCACAGCTCCGTGGCCGATTCCTTTGAGAAAGGATCTCCTCTCTCAGAGGCGCGATTTGGCACCCACGCCCCGACTTATGGGCACTGCATGTATGGACGGTCAACGGATACCCACTGACCTCCCAGCTGGAGTGCTGAGTACAATAACACAAGCAAGAGTGCTCTCTACGAGGCGGCTCTATGCGTCTAAATGGTCAGTGTTTTCTGGCTGGTGTTTGGCCCAAGACCTAGACCCATTGCGCTGTAGCGTTGCGGAAGTTCTTTCCTTCCTCCAAGAGCTTTTGAATGAGGGCAGGTCTCCATCCACGCTCAAGGTGTATGTGGCAGCCATAACAGCGTTCTCAGAACATCTGCATGGTCAGCCTCTGGGGAAAAACGACCTTATCATTCGTTTTCTTAGATGAGCTAGGAGGTTGAACCCTCCGCGACCTCCCATGGTTCCGGCCTGGGACCTCTCCACGGTCCTGGAGGCCATGAGAAGTGGTCCTTTTGAGCCACTGCAGTCTGTGGACTTGTGGTATCTCTTGTTCAAAACCGTTTTTCTCTTGGCTCTCGCTTCGGTGAAGCGAGTGGGTGACTTACACGCGCTCTCTGTGAGTGTGTCATGTTTGGAATTTGGGCCGAATGATTCTAAAGTTATGCTCAAACCAAGACACGGTTATGTCCCCAAAGTGCTCTCTACTCCGTTCAGAGCGCAAGTCATTTCCCTGTCGGCCCTTCCGGGAACTGACAGTGACAACGATGTAAACTTCCTTTGCCCGGTCAGGGCTTTAAGAGTTTACGTTCAACGAACCGCTGCCTTCAGGCAGTCGGAACAGCCGTTCGTTTCGTTTGGTGGCCACACTAAGGGGCTAGCTACCTCGAAACAGAGCTTTTCCAGATGGATAGTTGATGCTATCGCTTTGGCTTACGAGTCTAAAGGCCTTAAATGCCCTTTAGGTGTTCGAGCCCATTCCACTAGAAGCATGGCCTCATCAAGGGCTTGGACTAGTGGTGTTTCACTCCATGATATTTGTAGAGCGGCAGGCTGGGCCTCTCCGTCTACATTTATAAGGTTTTATAACCTGGAGGTCCCTGCTTTGCAGGCCAAGGTGTTATCTGTATGAGATTGTCCTTATCTAGCGAACTTACTTAGTTCTGCTTATACAGCTCAGTCTTATTTTCATACACGCTGACTGTTATACTGTGTTAAGCACTCCTTTATATATATGAGGCGTCACCTCCCCATATGGTCAATATGTGTTAGGGCTCACTTTGTGTCGGCCCGCATATCTTCACTATTATGTGTTCCCCGGGCGGTTGCCCTTGGGCTTAATGTGAGTGGCCTCAGCATACACGGCGCTTTAAACTGGGTTCCCGTAGCGTAAGCTAGCTTACGCAACACGAGAGTACTCTCGTAAGAGAACGACACTCGGTTACTAACGTAACCTCGGTTCTCTCTAGAAGAGGGAACGAGTGTTGCGTAACCCGGCCGTGTTAATGCTGCGTTCTTATTTCGCTTCAGTGTGAAAAACCAAAGAACACCCTATCTGGACCTGGCTTATATAAAGGTAAGCCGCGCCTATTCTGGCGGGACGTGACGCACTTGAGCACCCGTGCTCTTATTGGTGCTGACGTCACTATCAGTCCACCGATAGGTTGCAGCATCTTGCCACAGAGCAGCCAATAGGCGCATGAGCTGCTTATTCTAGGTCTGCTCTGTGCAAGCATGCGTTTTAAATATGAGAAAATTAAATGATAATTTTTGGGCTTCAGTATTCCCGTAGCGTAAGCTAGCTTACGCAACACTCGTTCCCTCTTCTAGAGAGAACCGAGGTTACGTTAGTAACCAAGTGTCGTTTTATTTGCTTGTTTTTATCCGCGGACTTTGCAGTCTTTGTAAACATATCGAAAGTATGACTGAAACGACAAGATTGAGGCTGTTTTCTGTGTTGTTTTGTTGTTTACCATTTAAATATGTGAATGTTGTACACCTCCCCATAACAAACTTTCAAGACTATCAATTTTATAAATGACCAACTTCTAAAAACAAATGTATAGTTGTCTTTGTAAAGAATTGCTCGCTTGTATATGTAGCTTTGGAGCCGCTGCTGTGACACTGTACAAACGCTTCCAGTGTGAATACTCTTGCGCGTCTGCAGCTGCAGTGACGGTGTAGTTACGACGCGCTGCTCAAGCGCCGCTCACGCTTGCGGTGTGAAACGGCCGTAAGACAACAAAAGTGTTTTTTGTCATTGCATGCATGTAAAACTGTTGTTGGGGACTCCCAGAACATTATTAGGAACATTTTAAACGCCATAATAGGTACCCTTTAACAAAGGTTCTATTCATTACAGTAGCGAGTTCCAGCAGTGCTTAAATTATCTGAAGGTTTCAAAATCCCACACAGATATCAATAATGTACATATGAATCTCAACAATGGTGACAATCACACAAAAGATTCATGTTGCAGTGCATGATGGGAGCCACCAATCAAAATGCATCCATGGCTCCCATCATGCATTGCAGTATGAATAAATTATGCAGCTGAATTGTCCTGTAATTCTCATTGTTTTTCCTGTTTGTTTTTATTTTGCTATTGTTTTGTTAGGACTTTAATAGCTTGTTTTGAGATGTTCAGAGTTTTTTTGTCACCATTGTTGTTATTCATATGCTGATTCTTGATTTTTGTGTGCCTAAAACAAGAGCTCCAGTGCACAAAGAATTTACAAAATGGTTCATATTGCAAACTGTAGAATCTCAGGGCGACAATCACCAATACTAGAATGCAACATCAATTGTATAGTCAAAGATTTAGACTACAAATGACATTAGTGAATCAGGTCACTACGTGATGATAATGTCATCATCACCACATATTGTTAGCAGGTTTTCATGTGCAATAAAAATTGTGCTTTATAAACACAATGTTGGAGCAGCCAGAGAAAACTAACAAAAAAAAAATGAAAAGGGTCCAGAGCCCAACTATAGCAAACACTGACCACCATAATGGAAAATGAAAAATTCCATAAAACATTGCCGTCTAAACTTCTGTTGAATCTCAATAACTTTTGTAGATGTATGACAGAAATAAAGTCACACTGGTAATAAGTGCAATAATGTGTAATGGCTCGAAGTCAGTAGTTCTTGTGTTTCTCTTTTTTTCATTCCTGTTGTTTCTCTTTCCTTCAGTGATTCTGCTTATTAACATCAGGTGTCACCACTAATGGCCAATCATCACTTAATTAATCACTTAATTATCTAATTAACTTCAACACTGCTTCAGTGTTCATTTTTAACACCCTGTAGTTGGACCAATATGTACACCGAGTGTTAATTTAACACTGGGCATTTTGCTGTGTGGTTTTGGTATTATTAGGTTTTGCGTACAGATAAACAAAGAATCACCTTCAGAATGCACAAGATGTTAAATGTGGGTCTGCTTCAACCCGCCGCTGTCGCAATATATGAATATTACTCACCCGGTAAGTTTTTTTGTGCACGTGCATAAACACATACACACACACTTCTGTTTAATTAAACTAGAGCTCTCAAATGAACATGGCTGTTTATTTCTCCATCTATTTAAGTCCATTCAATGATTTAGTCATCTGCCTCAATAATGCCTTTGAATCATCTTGATTTGGACTTTTTCGCAGCAAATATTGTAACAATATTAACACATTTTCCAGGAAATAAGTCACACCTGACTATGTCAAACCTGGTCAAAATTGCATTTCACTAAATTAATTAAACTTATGAATGTGTTTCTTTTCCAGATGCTCGCTGTACAAAGTACTTCCACCCTAAGCGGGAAGATGGCGCTATATACAGACTGTGTAAGGGAGACATGTGCCAGTGTGCAGAAGGTATTATCACACACACATAAGAACACAATAACACCATATCCTGTAGCGGTTTAGCTTTTTTTCTTCCATACTGTCCACTTGTAATGCCAAAGTAAAAATAAAAGTGTCAGAAAAAACTATACTAAATTTAGAATTTAAAACAAAAAATGTAAACAGTCTGGCATTTAATTTGCTGAACAGAGGGTTGAGGTTATGACTGAAATCATCTCCTATACATCTAGATTTAACTCTAGAAAAATTCAGTAATGATTTACTCTTGAATGTGAATGAGGAAAAAGAACAGTATGAACTGTCAACTTCTCTTAACACAGAAAACTGCAGTTACCAGAAGAAAAACAATGTCCAAGATGGGGAGCGTTTTAATAAAGCCTGTGAAGCTGGCATGGATTATGGTAAATGTGTTTTTATTATTTACACGCCCTCATGTTGTTCTAATCCTTAATGTTCCTTTTTTCATTGAAATGCATAAATAAAGTTCTTGACACTGCTCCTTTCAAAGTGAATGGATGGATGTATAAATCCTGTTATATAATGCATTTAATGCCTGTTTATAAGCACTGTGATGCTTTGTGTTTAAGCATTAAATTATACAAAACTAATTCAAATCAAAGACAATTGCTCATGCCTCTTTGTTTGGATCATGATTAAATTCAGTGGTTTTCTCTAATTTCAAATTGTACATTTGCTAAAACAAAGAAGAAGAAAAAAAATCGACAACCGGTATCGGAATCGGTAAAAAAAAAAAACGGATTCAAAAATCCTATTTAATGCAATGTTATCTGATGCTCTTTTTATAATGAACATGTCTGTTCTGCTCTAAAAATGGCAAACACACCATAAATATGACTTGTGTACTGAAGCACAGACACAAATATATATCGTCGCTGCCCAATGAAACTCACGTATGTCCAAAACGGTTACTTTTCAGGAAGTGAAAAAAACACGGTAATTCAAAAGCAGCTGAAAGTAGCGTTGTCATACTTGGTACGGCATCTTTAAATGTAACCATATAATTGTCAGTGTAATGATATAATCCACATTTGACCAAAATCGAGTTTAAATGGACATACGTGCATATTTTACAGTAACGGTGGTCGATACGCGTTCTTCTGATCATTAATTAGAATGGCCAAGTCGCGTTTCATATTGACAGATGAATAAGCCACGCTCAGTTTATTAAATAGCCTACGTCTTAGTTTATTAAATACGCTCAGTTCATTAAATGTCTCTTGCAAACTATGAAGGGACAATGAATCAATACACTCATTGCTGAACCCAGGGCCGGCGCGTCCATATAGGCGAACTAGGCTTGCCTAGAGCGGCACTTTTGGAAGGGCAGCAAAATGTGTGCCAAACGGGAATGAACAATTCACAAAATAGGCTAGGCTATATGATCATATAATCATACATAGTCAGAGAGTAGCCTTTTTCTTTTCGTTTTGAATTATTTTGACTTTTCAAGCTTTGTGCATTTTATGTATTTCTCATGTCTGTGTGAGGCATACACTGTTAAGTTAGGATGAGATGCGCTCCAGTTAACGTGCAATGCAAGTGACCACGCGGGCGCCTCCATGATTATTGTCTGCTATATATTTGCTTCTTATTTATTAAATCCACTCCAGGCAATTGGTTGATGAAAAATGGACAAATTCACTTTAAAGAAAGGTTTTCTACAAAATAAAACTTAATGAAGTGGTCAAAATCATGTCTGACACTCCATGTCTCAAATTGTGCATCCTATTACTCGTGCTATTCACTTTTCATAAATCAAAAAAAATGGAAGAAAAAAAAAACACATATTTTAACAAATATGAAACTAAATGCGCTCATTTAATGGCTACAACAGTACAGTAGACCTACAGACTCTATTTGTACAAATTGCTGCACATTCATTTAATTCTGAATTTTGCACACAAGTTGAAAGGCTTCAAATCATGTTCACGGATAACTGTGCGTGCATTTATTAATCATTATGATACTAAAACAATAACAAAGTAGGCTATGCTATGTAGCCTACAAAAAATACAGCCATTTCTGTTTTGTTCTTTTAAAGCTACACTGTATAACTTTTTTAGTTTATTCTTAGCGAAAAACACTTAGTTCTTTCAAAAATATATGTGCTCATTAATGTATATTTACTACGTTCAAGTAATAAAGTATTCTTGTGAGTGTATAATATGCCATTGAAAATACATACGGGTAAGGGGTTCTAATGTCGGTCGCCATGTTGCCCCTCCATCTTGAAAGTACATTAGCCAAAGAGGAACATACAGCTTCGCCTTTCGCGTATCACTTGAAGGAACACTCATGGATGAGGTTGAACTATAAGCCATGTTAATCTTGGACTACATTGGCCACCGTAGGAGTTAAAACGAAATCAGAAATTAAGAGGAACAGAAACTGATATTCACTGGATGGTCATATACCTTTTCACCACTAGATGGGGGTAAAAATCACACAGTGTAGCTTTAAACAAAAAAAACAAGCTGCACCCTTTTTTCACATTTCATCTTTCATTACGAAATGAACGAAAAAGTACACCGACCCAACATGTATTAGCCTTTTTACCCGTTATCAATCTAAATTAATATCGTTTTTAATTTAACTTAATTTCGTTTTTCTTTATTTAAATTTCGTTTTTCTTTATTTAAATTTAATTTTTTTTCTTTATTCAAATTTCGTTTTTTTTCTTTATTTAAATGTAATTTTTCTTTATTTAAATTTCATTTTTTCATTATTTAAATTTCATTTTTCTTTATTTAAATTTAGTTTTTTCTTTATTTAAATTTAGTTTTTCTTTATTTAAAATTCGTTATTCTTTATTTAAATCTACCCTTTACTGTGTCAGTAATTTATTAGTCAGAAAAATATTAGACTACCTTAAAAGTAGGCTATTGTTAACAGACCCGTGCGTTAACATCTCCACAATAAACAGTGACAATTACTTCCTCTAGACCATTTACCGGTAAATAACAGTTGTGAATATATTGCGAATATATAATAAACTTGAACAGTGTTGTCAAAAACAAACATTTGCTTATACTTTACTTATTCGGCTATACAATCGTGAGCTTCCAGAGAGGCTTAGACCTGCGAAATGCCTCCACAGGGCGGGAGATACGCGGCGTGATTGACAGATTTGACACCAAATGGATATACGTGAAAATCAGATGACATGATTTCACAACTTTTCATTGGTCATTTAGACATGTGACGCATACTGTATACGGAAATGAACCTGGACATTCTATCCGTTGAAAAATCTCAAAATCGGCAAAATGGACATACGCGGTGTAAAGACTCTGGGGCGGATCTAATCCGTGGGGAATTTGCATATCATAATTAATAATTGGTAATTAATAATTATTCATACATGTTTGGATTAGATTAGTCTTACATGTTAATAAATCTCCCTCTAAGGGAGAATCTGTCATTTTACCTGCATGCATAACTGCGTATCTCGACAACCAACCACAAACTGGTTATTTGCATAGATCACGTTTTACAGGCAGGTAAAATTTAATTAGCTCAACTGCCAGAATAATATTGTGGGGATCCACAATATCATCTTACTTTATAGGATTTCAGGAAACGCAATTCTCTGGCCAGAAGAATTGGGTTTTCAGCCCCATAAACAAATACTCCTTAAAGTATATTTAATTTGTAAAGCTCGTAGCTTAGACCTTTGGCAATTAAGAGACTTGAAATTGAGCAAAGAAAATGAATCAATCACATGAATATAATGGATTTAACAAGGCAGAACTACTTATATATTTACTACGTTACAGGAATAAATGTATTTCCAAACATTAACACTAACAAAACACAATAAGACATCGAATGAGAGCGAGTGAGTGTGTGAGATATAGAGATATAGAGAGAAGAGAGAGGGAGGGGGAGAGAGAACATTGGCAGAATTCCTCTAGACATTCAACTTTCCTGAAACAACACGAAAACACATTCTTAATGCTCTGAAAACAGGGTAACCCAAATTTACTTGCTTGTGGAAGGGTTCTCTCATGTGTTGCTGCGTTCCTTGAGCGGCCTGCATGGTCTAGCCACGTTTTGGACGGCAGATCTTTTGTTCTCCGTGCGCGTGCGGCCCGCATGGTTTAGCTGCGTGCGTGAGCTGAATCCTTGGTTCCGTGGAGTCACGTGATGCGGCGCGAGTCTTTGAACAGCGGTTGGAAGTCTTTTAGGTAACGTTACCAACGGAAATAGTTCGGCTCAGTTCATTTCACTTTGTGGAAGTGAAACGAGTTGAATACAGAAAACAGATTTTAGACTAGAAAGTAAAGAAAAGATCCAGGATAGGATCTGATCCCCTGAGGGACATCTGCGTGAATTACATGTTTCTGATGCACTGGAAAGTTCAACAGAGAGCTGGGCGGAGCCGCGCTCCTACATTTATCACCTTGGAGAAATCCATCCCCTTCCTGTTCACTGGGCCAATAGGGGAATGGATGTTGCACGCGGGAATCCTCGGTTTATGGTCCTTTGTTTGGGAGAACGTGCTCCTCGTGGTAACGGGGTGTGTTCAAGGAGGGTGTATAGTTTAACAGTTTGAATCTTCAATGGCGGTAAAACATATTAAAAATACACTTTACTTTATATCTCTGTGCATATTCAGATAGCCCGTTCCATGAGCATTTTAGAGGTGTCAAAAACATCAAATGAAAGTCAAAGGAAAAATACAGAGGTATTTAAAATGCATAAAGAAGGTATTTCTAATGGCTATTTATGCCGCGGCCAAACAAAGATATTTCACTGTGACATGGGGAAAAAAAACACATATACATTTAACAAAATATATTTAATGGTTTTTATGTCTTTAAACAACAGAAATGTCCGTCTCTTTGTTCAGAGACACTCTGCGACATTCCGATGAGTTATAAAGTCTTGTAACAGGAGCCTCCCTCGTGTGTTGGGGGCAATAGTATGTTCCTGCAAAACCGGAGGCTGCAGTTTCAGGACCCCAGTTTTAGGACCGCAGTTTCAGGACCCTAGTTTTTTGTGACAGCGCCACCTACCGAACTGGATGATATAGCGGCGGCTGCGGTTTCAGGACCGCAGTTCTAGTACCTAATTATCTTAAATAATATTATATATATATATATTATTATGAGATTATGGAATAGAAAAGCTCCTACAGCAGGTGGATTAGAGCAAGTAGCATCAAGCTACATGACACAATTTAAAATATTAATATTACACTTTTACTTAAAGCTCACTTTAAACCACCATCGAGTATTTGTATCATATTCCGGTCGCGGTTTAAAATGGTTTTAAGTAAAAAAAAGATGTTGAAATATGTTATGTATAGCATTTTATATGCAGCTAATGGCTACACCTTGTTTAGCAATACTGTAAACATTCTTTATTCATATGAAAATATCAAAAATCACACACAAACCACATATACTCGAAATCGTGCATTTATTAGCTTCTTGTTTCAGGTGAAGAGATGTGTCTTAGCTTTGTTATCACGGAGGTCAGAATGAGGAAGTGTACACAGCAGCGCGTCATGCAGAAGGGCGGGATTATTGTCACGTTAAACCACGTGAGATGATTGAGAGCTCTATAGCGAATAAGAGAGCGCTGAGAACTGACACAAATCAGGAAGAGGAGAGATAGATCCATAGACAGATCTCGCTGTTTGAGCTTCAGATCGCATAATTTAGTGGAACATGAAAATCATTATTTCTCCAAATATGTGCACCATTGGACTAAGAGCCCTGGCGGATGCCGACCGTATGTATGTGAACACAAATAAACCGGAGAAGACGTGAATGACTGCTTTATGTGTAATGATTTCCATTCAAAATAACGAACGTTACAGATTAATAATTTTGCACTCCTGTCATAAATTAAGAAATGAATGTCACTGCAAACCAGTTTTATCAAACAGTGGTCTATCGAAGCTGGAGTTTTAAATATTTCTAATGATGCTCAGTTCGTCTAGATCAAATAAGTAAGAGTGTGATGTTTTAACGAATAATGAATATTGAACAATAATCTGGGGCCGTCTGTGATCTTTGCCACGAAAGGGGTTAAATTAGTGTTTTTGGTGGCACCAAAACAGTAAATTAGTTCGGTAGGTGGCACTGTAACAGAAAACTAGGGTCCTGAAACTGCGGTCCTAAAACTGGGGTCCTGAAACTGCAGCCTCCGGTTGTGCAGGAATACCCTACTCGTTGGGGGAGGGAAGGGCTCGGGTGTGTGTGTGTGTGTGTGTGTGTGTGTGTGTGTGTGTGTGGTGTGTGTTGTGTGTGTGTGTGCATGTGTGTGGTGTGTGTGTGTGTGTGTGTGTGTGTGTGTGTGTGTGTGTGTGTTACATTCAGGCTTTCTGGGCCTGAAGACCTATAGGCATTCAAAAGGGAATGTACATTTATTAGTACTTCAGATTCACCCTCATCCAGTCCTTACAGCGGTTTTCATCGGACAGCGACGATATGTTGTTATTCACTGAATATACTCCCCAGTGTTAAAAAATGCGCTGTAAAATAACAGTAATCTGCACAGCAAAATCCCCAGTGTTAAATTAACACTGAAAAGTGTGAATTATATAAACTCTGAGCAGAGTGTTAAATGAACACTGAAGCAGTGTGAAAGTTAATGAGATAATTAAGTGAATAATTGAGTGATGATTGCATTATTGAAGACACCTGATGTTAACAAGCAGAATCACTGAAGCAGAAAAACATAATTTTCATGTCACCATTATGGTGATCAGTGTTTGCTTTAGTTCAGTGTTCAGTGTTTATTTAACAGTCTGCTCAGAGTTTATATAATTCACACTTTTCAGTGTTAATTTATCACTGGGGATTTTGCTGGCAGCTGTGGTCACCATGGAAACGATAAAGTGACAGGTTCTAAAAAAACGGATGCCTTGAAAAACTCACGCTGGGGGGCCAACATATAATTTAAAATAATATTTTAAATTATATTATATTATATAATAATACTTTAATAGTATTTTAGCCAAAATATGTTAAATGTGTGAAAAGGTTAAACTTACCCACATGCACTGCGCTGTTAACTCAACAATCTCTGTAACTGAATCATCAGTGGGCAGTGAAGTGTGTTTTTTGTTTGACAGGATCTTTTTGAAATGTCTTTTTTATACTGTGGGGGAAACAATTCGTTTTTTGCTCTACAGAAGAAAGTCTGGAATAACATGATGATAACAATTTTTTGTTTTTGTGTGGACTTCCTTTAAAGCCTTGTGTAAATGCAATATTAAAAGGTTTGACCTGAGCCTTACATCTCTACATGTAGATAATTATATAACGTGTGTTTGACAGTTTATAAAGTCTCAGTGGTGGGGATGGATCTGGCACAGGACACTGACGTCTATCACTTGAAGGTGGAGCAAGGGCTGAAAGAAGGTAAAATGGTCTCTCCATGCTAATGAAATGCTGATTCTTGTTAAATGTAGTTTTTTTGTCTCAAATACATTTTCAGCATGAGGCTAATTTGCATTGCAGTGAAAGTGTGTCCTGAACACTGTTCTATCCTGTAGGCATTTATGATGATGATGTTGATGGGAGAGTCAGACCTTTTTTGGCTCGTCCCAGTTGCAGAGAGAGTTTGGGATTGAAAGAAGGCAAGTCGTACCTCATCATGGGCAAATCCAAAGACCTGACGAGGCTAGGAGGAACGTAAGTGTCCACTCTGTGTCTGTAAATAACAGGATTTGCCTGAGTTTTATGTATTTAAAGTCTGCAGAATGTTGTTCATGGCTCAATGATGGGACAGTTATTTTTATTTTTTTTTGTCAAAATGCATTTTAAATAGCCTAAAATAGACCTGAATACACTTGAAAAAATAAGAAAAAACAAATACTAAATGATTTGAATACAAATCATCTGTGATGAACTTGAGTTTATGTGGGGTTTAAAGTCAAAATGTCTAGGTGGTGTAACTGTCCAGTGATTAACTCTTTCCCTGCAATTGACAGATTTTTCCGTCATTTATGGTGAAAATGTCTTGTAATGGATGTTTTCACTGTTATACAGCCTATACTATTACGCATCGTCTGAAAGAGTACCGAATCTTCAGATCAAAAAACAAGCGATAGAAGCATTGCTTACGCACATGTAAAATAACGTGATCATTAAACAGCATATAAATCGCATTTAAAGACAATTATAAATTTCAATAAAGCGAGAATGTTTTCAAGGGAAACTTAATGTGTATTACATGTTTGTCAAAAATGTATAAAAACCCACATGAATACACAGAATCACTGTGGACATCCATATAGTTCATTGAACCTTTGTAGTGTAGTTAGGTCTGTAATTTTATTCTGTTTTTTTAGTCTGCAGTACATCTTGGGAGAGCACACCTGGGTTGAATACTGGCCGACAAGAGAGGAAAGCCAAACTCCAGAATACAGGGATCAGTACATCGGCATCTCTGAACTCCAGGATAAACTCCTCAGACATGGATGTGCTCCATAATTATACATTTGTTGATTACAGGAAATTAAACAATATCTCTTACATACTCTCAATAAATATGAGCTAATATACTTTGTAAAAAAAAAAAAAAAAGGGTAACGAAATTTGAAACTGTTCATTTTAGACTAATTGACTAATTAATCATGATGTAATAGTGCCTTGCAAGAATATTCTGATAACTTTTCCCATTCTGAATCACAAATCCAACATTAAACTTTGTTTTGTGTGATATTCTAAATCTGTATCTCATTTTAATAATCATAAAATATTTTAAAGGAGAATCTCGGGGAATCGGAATAGATAATCTGAAACACATTTGTAAATAAAGGCTAAACATTATTCAAAAGGGGGAAATACAGATATGTAAATGATTATTCCTGACATTGGCTTTCTGACAGGAGTTGATGTGGACAATAAAATATATTGAAGATGTACTGGGATAATGCAGTGATGCCTCACATCTGTATAGCAATGAGTAAATTAATTCCTTCTAGAAAATTCAAGAAGCAAAACCTCACAAGCATGTGGAGATGTTCAGGTCTGGAAACTTGCATGTTTAGAAAAGGGAAATAACACATCACACTGTAAGGTTTTTAGGGTTCATAAGCTCTTTTATCAATTTTAGGTTTGGGTATAGATATTCAATAATTATTAATCTATGATCAACAAATTATTGAATCCAGTTTGAACCGGGTCCTTACGTATTTAAATTACCCAACAAAGGGTTGTACAGCATACCCGTCTGTTCAGGGTAAGTATATAACAATTAAACACAACGAATTATGGTTAATTATTAATATACATCCTACACAGAGGAACGGCTGATCTTCAACAATACCAAAGCATTTGACCCCTCCTCGCTCAGTCGCACGTCCGCCGTGTAGTCCGGCTAGAGGATACAAATGACTTATGGTCTATTTTAGCTTAAATTAACTGACAATGTTTTGTGCACTTAAACGATTATCAGATTGTAGCTAGGATCTTTATATTAAAGAGGCTTTGTTATACGATCAACCACCACAGAGTCAATAAAGAATAAAATGAGGTTTAATGAATGAACTACACTACATGTAAAACAAGGATATAGATTAAACAAAATGAAATAAAAACAATAAGAAAGGAAAAACACGAGGAAAATACAATTGCTAGCACAGTTTTAGACCCTTTTGAGACAGCCAAGGGAGATATACTTTACAACGTCTAAATTTGGATGGAACAATTTTTGCATTCAGACCTGTAAGTTCTTGTTGTGCGGGAGCAAACGTGCGGCGTCGAGGAGATGGAGGGTGGGTTTCTCTGGTTCCAAGCGTGGTTTATTCGCGGGAGATTCAAACGTTCTGACTTAGTTCTGTATGCGTGAAGGGAGTCTTTTCACCGGAGTGCTGGAAGACTTACAAAACGCACGTGGAGGTCTCAGTCGGGAGACGAGAACACTAAGAACAGACTGGCTATGCGCAAAATGAAACGAAGTTAAAATAAAACAGGAACATTAAAATAAAATATGAAGATTACAAAGAATACACAGGAACAGAGAGAGCGATTGTCTCTGAGTTGGGGATTTTAAAGATGAGCTAGGCACGCCTGGGTAAGACGCGCCGGCCAATGATAGCATCCCATATCGAGGAGCGCGTACGCCCCCTGATTGGGGTGGAGATCAGCGGTAATATGAATTTATGACCAAGTAGAAAATTAAGCTTACTTTGGAAATTTGCATATACATGTGATTATACATTTTACGATATTGATATACAGCTTAATAGATAGATCAGATTTGTAGGATTACAACGATATCACACATCACACATTACAGACATACTATTGCAGAATTATATCTTAAGGCATACGTTTAAGCATTCAGAAGTATCTTACATTCATGATAACACTCTCAGGGTAAGTTTGCACATTTACAGTTCTTCTACATGTATTTTAACACCGAAGATGTTTTAGTAGCGACTTAGGAGGGAAAGTTAGAGTTCATCTGTATGTGTGTGTGTGCGTGTGTGTGTGTTAATGTGTTAACGTGCGCACACGTGGGCGGGAAGAAGACAAAGGAATGTCTGTTCTTGCGCTTCTCCCCCTGATTTCCGCTGGGAGGGAGAAGGCGGTCTGGGTGTTGTCTCAAGTGAGAGGACCCGCTGTTTGGGGAACACTTAAGACCATTTGTCACCCTAAAATGTACAAAAGTCCATTAGTTCTCTAGACTCATCGGCGCCTGTTTGGGAGATAGGGGTCCTCAGGGCTGACCACATGGCCTTTAGGAATGTTAGTTAAAGCTTGTTGTCCTTTTAAATTTGTTGCGAGTTCTTGGCTTAATAAAAGAGAATTAATGATGATACCTAAATCTCTACAACACAGAAGGGACATTTTGATCATATAACATATTGAGTTTTTTTTTCTGTTCTCAGTTGTCCACAGGGAGGGAAAGAGAGATACATTCAGCAATTTAAGTTGGACAAATGTGCTTCACAATCGTCTGCAGAAAGCAATTGTTGTCAGGCCAGTTTCCCTCAGCCCACATACAGCAATGCATGATGACCCAGATCTGGACTACAGACATGAGCCATAACTGGCACAATCATAGCCATGATAACCCATACCCTTACCGAAAGAACATATATTTCCATATTAAATGGCTTAAATATGTTCAAAAATATATGAAATAATAGACTGTGTTAATGTATTACAATATATTAAATAATACATAATAATATTGAAAAATATGTGAATATATTTACACTGTAAAAAGTAATTATTTGAGTGTACTTAGAAAACTCGAGGAAACCGATTGCTTTAAATTTCTCAAGAATGTTTTACTCAAAGTTGTAAGTTGCTAGTACAAAGACATAAAAGTACTTGGAAAATAATAGACTGTGCATTTATTTGTGTTTATTAAACTGCACACTTGTCTGAAATTCAACTGAAAAAGTGTAATAGTTCATATCACCGCTGTTTTAAACAATATGGTGCAATTTATCAACTAAATGCATCGGTTTGTGGGGAAAAGATTGGGAATGTTTCCTGCTAATATGAAAAAAAAGACTCCACTTTAGGTTTTGATAAAGACTCAAATATTATTACAGACTGAATAAATGAGTAAGAAATGACATCACAACAGTGAGTATATGTGTAGTTAAATCCCCATACTTTTGCCAATAATGTCTTCTTCATGCATTTATATTCTATTCGTAAGTGCAAAATACCCCCTTGAGTAACTTTTAGCTTTAACAGTATGCTAAATGTGCAATTTATAAGCGGTTTGTAACATTTTAATTGTTGTGGTAAGCTTGTAGAATAGGACTAAGGCTTCGTGAAGGTACTGCCCCTTTAATCGTGAAAGTGAAAGTTGAAAGTGGTTCAAACTCCTTCTCCTTCTCTTCTTCTGGAAACTCCCTCTCCTTCTTTTCATGACGTACCCACATATTTTCCCGACATTTTCAGTCAGTCTTCACTTCCACTGTTTACTTCTAACTTCAGCTGTTCTCGGAGCAGCCTCAACTCTGATTGGTTCTATTCACTACACTGTAAAAAATCTGTAAAAAAACAGCCAAATTTTACAGTAATATGCCGTTTTCCATTAAACGGTAATATACCGTAGAAAAAATGCATTCGGGGTGATGTTTGTCGTTTTCGAGAAAGAAGCCTATAGTAGTATACTGTGAATTAACAGCACTCAAAATCGACACTCAGAGGCTGTGTTCAAAATCAAACCTTCATTCACTATTCCCTACATTAGTTCACTAATATAGTCCACTTGACTGAGTGAATAATTCAGTTAATTTTTTAATTTAATTGAGACCCTGGT
This sequence comes from Chrosomus eos, assembly GCA_036326025.1. Taxonomy (NCBI): domain Eukaryota; kingdom Metazoa; phylum Chordata; class Actinopteri; order Cypriniformes; family Leuciscidae; genus Chrosomus; species Chrosomus eos. The sequence goes on along the minus strand of CM070819.1, from coordinate 1,740,065 downwards.
GAACACCTGCTGTTAACAATCAGAATCACTAAAGGAGAGAGCAACAAGAAGAACAGAAAAAAAGATGAAATCAAGATAAAAGACATTAAATCTTAGCAAAAGATCTCAGCAGAAGAGGATTAAACTTCACTTATTACTAACCAGACTGACTTTATTTCTGTCAGACGTCTACAGACGTTCTTATTAAAAGGTGACAGGTTTAGATGTCATTTAATTTTCATTTGATGTTACCATAATGGTGATCAGTGATTGCTTTAGTTGGGCTCTTGACCCTTGACTTTTAAACGTCAGTCTTTCTTTGGCTGCTGTAGCTTGATTTTTAAAATACATTAGCTATGGCACAAAGTTGAAGAAAGCAGGATGACAATGGCTGTTTGTTAATAGTCACAATGGTCATATAATGGCCTGAATTACTCACTGGTATCATTTAATGTCTGACATTGATAATGATTGATGATTTGTATTTTTGATTTTGATGTCATTGTGATATTATAGATTGAGATTTATCGGGATTTGACGTCCTGAAAATATTAATGATTTTAAGTTTACACTCAGAACAATTTGAACTTCTTGATCAGCCAGACACTCACAGGTATCAAGAATCGGCGTATGAATCTCAACAATGGTGACAATCATAAGTTGTATGATGCAATGCATGTTGGGTACCAAAAAAAGCCATGACACCCAGCATGCATTGCAGCATGAATAAATTATGCGGCTGAATTGTCTGGTTATTTGCTTTGATTTTTACTTTTTGCTTTTATTTTTGCTGTTGGTTTTGTGTTTACTTTAACCCTGTAAGACCCAAATATTGAAAAAAAAGAAAATAAATTTTTTCCACCTGTCAGATGTTGTTGTAGGAGGCCTCTGATGCAAATAATGAAGGATTTTTAAAAAATATATGTTTTAGTAAGTTTTTAAGGAAATGTTGTAATATTGCAACGTTGGGCCTATTGGGTAGCAGAATTTCAGCATTTTCACTCACACTGTCAGAACAAATATACAGAATAACTAAGGTCTTATTTGAAGTGTGGATTGCTTACATAGCTCCATAACAGTACAAATTATGAATAATAATAATCACACAACAGTCATATTTTTATGAATTAGAATTTATTAAAAATAAACAAAATATAAATATTAAATATTTATATTGTACAAAATACAAAACAGATTGAAAACTGTCAAAGAAACAGTGTCCAGTGTTCACTTGCAATGGTAGTCCCAAAAGCAGTTCCTTTCCTCTAAAAAGCAGAGAGGGAGATTGCACTTCCTGCAGAGCGTATTCGAAAATCCTTTTTTGCAGTGTCTGCAGCGTCCTCTCATTCTGAAATGAAAATAGTTGTTAGAGTTAGAGTATGTTCAAGTATAAATAATTTAAATGTAAATGAATCCTATTTATGTGATACATTCCACTGAAGTCTAGGGCTGGAACGGTTACCGCAATACCGTGGTCACGTGACGCCTACAGCGGGTCCACGCCTACCTCTTCTCCGTCATCACCGCAAAAAAACATTGGCCTGCTCATGTGTCCACGTTGTGTCTAATGATATGGATTCATTGATCCTAATGACATTGATTATGTCTTATGACAGTGTGTCTTACATGGATTCAAGGTTTTCTAAACAAAACTTATCAGCAAAAGATGGAGCAAATCAAACCTTTCGCGAGTTGTGGAGCGCAATGTTCCATGACATATAATAACATTACATTCGTATTAGAGATGTGCAGATGGGCTATTATTTCATCCGCAACCACATCACAAAACTCATCATCCATCTGCCATCCATCCGCACAAACGTTTTTTGACCAATTTTCAAAACGCGGTTTACCGTTATACCGCGGGAATTTCTTGCTTTTCAACCGCGGTTAGAAAAAATCCATACCGTCCCAGCCTTACTGAAGTCACACAATTCTAAAAGGAATATACAACCCCCCAGACCTCTTACATCCCCACATTCCAGAACATTAACACCTGTCCCTGAACAATGGACCATGCAACCCCCTATATGTCTGAACATCCACACCTGTCCTACACTGTAAAAAAAATCTGTAAAAAAACAGCCAAATTTTACAGTAATATGCCGTTTTCCATTAAAACAGTAATATACCGTAGAAAAAATGCATTCGGGGTGATGTTTGTCGTTTTCGAGAAAGAAGCCTATAGTAGTATACTGTGAATTAACAGCACTCAAAATCGACACTCAGGGGCTGTGTTCCAAATCAAACCTTCATTCACTATTCCCTACATTAGTTTACTAATATAGTCCACTTGACTGAGTGAATAATTCAGTTAATTTTTTTAATTAATTGAGACCCTGATGAACACCTGCTGTTAACAATCAGAATCACTAAAGGAGAGAGGAACAAGAAGAACAGAAAAAAAGATCAAATCAAGATAAAATACATTAAATCTTAGCAAAAGATCTCAGCAGAGGACGATTAAACAACTCCACAAACAGCATTACCAGCTTCACTTATTACTAACCAGACTGACTTTATTTCTGTCAGACGTCTACAGACGTTCTTATTAAAAGGTGACATAGGTTTAGATGTCATTTTATTTTCATTTGATGTTACCATAATGGTGATGAGTGATTGCTTTAGTTGGGCTCTTGACCCTTGACTTTCGAACATAAGTTTTTCTTTGGCTGCTGTAGCTGTGATTTTTAAAATACTTTAGCTATGGCACAAAGCTGAAGAAAACAGGATGACAATGGCTGTTTTTTAATAGTCAATGGTCATATACTGGCCTGAATTACTCACTGGTCTCATTTAATGCCTGACACTGATAATGATTGATGATGTGTATTTTTGATTTTGATGTCATAGTGATTTTAAAGATTGAGATTTATCGGGGATTTGACGTCCTCAAAATATTAATGATTTTAAGAAGTTTACGCTCAGAACATTTTGAACTTCTTGATCAGCCAGACACACACGCGTACAGGCATCAAGAATCGGCGTATGAATCTCAACAATGGTGACAATCATAAGTTGTATGCTGCAATGCATGTTGGGTACCAAAAAAAAGCCATGACACCCAGCATGCATTGCAGTATGAATAAATTATGCGGCTGAATTGTCTGGTTATTTGCTTTGATTTTTACTTTTTGCTTTTATTTTTGCTGTTGGTTTTGTGTTTACTTTAAATAGTGTGTTTTGTGATGTTCAGATTTGATGTTATCTTTTATGTTGATTGTCACCATTGTTGAGATTCATTGGCTGATTATTTATGTTTGTGTGTGTCGAAGTACAGCCATAGTTCAAATTTGTTAGTGAATCATGAGTATAGGAATCCTTCATAACTGATTACACATGCACTGGTTGTTCTTTTCCTGTAGTTTCACAGTCAAGTAATATAATCAACACATTATTAATAAGGAATAGACACAGGCTGTGATCCAAACATTATATAATAACATTATGATCTTTAATACCGGATCTCATTTTTGTTGGCTTTGTTTTTGCCAAAACAAATGTGTCTTAAAAACATAAAGTTAGAACAGTCAAAGTAAAATTAATGTTAAAGTCAAGGGTCAAGAGCCCAACTAAAGCAAACACTGATCTCCATAATGGTAACGTCAAATGAAACAAAACAACATCTAAACCTCTGTTAATACTCAATAGGAATTTATGCAAACGTATCTGTCAATTTGTCAGTCTGGTTAGTAATAAGTGAAGCTGGTAATGCTGTTTGTGGAGTTGTTTAATCCTCTGCTGAGATCTTCAGATTTAATGCATTCTGTGGCTGAAGTCAGTTGTAGTTCTTGTGTTTCGCTTTTTTATCTTCTTGTTGTTTCTCTGTCCTTCAGTGATTCTGCTTGTTAACATCAGGTGTGCATCCCTAATGCTCAATCATCAGTTAATTAATCACTTAATTATATCATTAACTTCAACACTGCTTCAGTGTTACTCCAACACTATGTAGTGTGGACACACAAGTGTTCATTTAAAACTGAAGATTTTGCAGTGGGGTTGAAAGGGTTAAATGTGTATAAAAAAAAAATAGCGTGAAGCGTATTTTAACAGTAATCAACTGTAAAATAAATGTACGGCATAAAACTGTAGAAAAACAGCAATATAATGGCAACCCAGCTGCCAGAAGATTACTGTAAAATCAAGGAAAACAGTAAATTACTGTAAAATGTTACAGTCAGATGTATTAAACAAAATAAGTTAATTTCACTGAAATATTAGTGAAAGTTCATAGAAAAAAGTAATGTGAAGTCAATAACTGATAAGGAGAGTAAATATTAAACTGAAATGTTTTATGTGTTTTGCACAGGATGATTTAGGAAATATCTGTTAGTTTAATTAGTTTTGTGAGTCACCATTGTGCTGGAGAGTAGTCTGTGCTTCATTCAGAGATGAGCAGAGGAACATTGATGTTATGCTGTCTGTTGCTTTATTTAAAAGCAGTAACTGTGTATTGCTGATCCAGTGACAATCTCCTTGCTAAGTACTTTAGCACATACGTGTATGCTAATGTTCGTTAAATGCGAATTGCAAAGATTTGAGTTAAAGTCATGTTTTTAATTCACTATTACACATAAGGTGTTTCAGTTTAATATTAAGACATATACATTTTCAGTGGACTCAAATTAAGTAACTTCACATGTGCCACCTCCGTTACAGTACTATCAGTAGTTTTTAAACTCGAACTGTTTGAAGCAATCGGTTTCCCAAATTATGAGTTACCTTCCATGGTATTTTTACAGTAACATACTGTAAAAAAATGAGAGCTGTATATTAACGGTAGAGGGCTGTAAATTAACAGTACATTGCTGGCAACCCCAGCTGCCGGAATTTGACCTTTTTTTTAACGGGGATTTAAATAAAGGAAAATTACTGTTATTTTACGCATTGGTTATTTTCTGTAATTTTACGTTTTTTTTCTGGCACCCCAGCTGCCGGAATATTACCGTTTTTTTATGGGGATTTTTTTTACAGTGTAGAATAACCATCCTCCAAACATTCCACAAACAGTGTCTGCCTCGAACAAGCAGATATTTGGGCAAACAAACAAAGCCCAGATAAAAAAAAACTATTTATACTGATAACATACAGGAACAATTTCAAATAGTGGTGCAGAAAGGACTTAAAAACACTGCAACCAGAAATAATTTATTCATTTAAAATAATTCAAATCTGATCGAAACTGAAAATTATAACAAATAACACATTTAGATATTGTGAATCATCAAATACATTGTATTTCTGTAAGTAATTATCCCATATGTGGACATTTGAGAAGTGCAATGCCTCCATGTAATGTGTAAGGTGCACATGCTATTTTGACTACCATTCAATCCCAACGTTGTAAAATTACAACAAAGACATAACAAGCTAAAAATCTAATTTGATGCATGCATTCCACAATAATCAAGTATTTACATGAACTAGACATTCTAACAATGACAAAAAAAAATATTTCTGGGGTTTTACTTACTTTAATGTTGAGATATCCAGTCCAATGAAACAAGGAGATGCGCTTCCAGGAAAGTTTGCAGATTGTATGAGTTCATGACCTTATGGCAAGACCTATATACACATTTACTATCCAATGACATTGCAAGGCTAAACAATAGGACCTACTGGCTATGTAAATGGAGTTTTTCAAAAAAAAAAAATATTGCAGATGTGTTTTTGGAAGAGCTAAAAGTGATGTTGTAATTTTACAACCACGGGTCTTACAGGGTTAAAGGGTTAAACCCACAAAAACCCACAAAAACATGCAATTTAATTAAGTTTTCTAAATCTCCTCTCTCTCCCCTCCCTAAAAATGGTTTAGTCCTATTGTTATTAATCACTTCAGTTCAGTCAGCGGAGGGACCCAATAAAATCGCAAGTCCCACCCTACACTGTAAAAAAAATCCCCGTAAAAAAACGGTAATATTCCGGCAGCTGGGGTGCCAGGAATGTACTGTTAATTTACAGCCCTTTACCGTTAATTTACAGCTCTCCTTTTTTACAGTATGTTACCGTAAAAATAACATGACAGGTAACTCATATCATTTGAAACCGATTGCTTTAAACAGTTCGAGTTCAAAAACTAGTATTTATACTGATAGTACCATAAAATTCCTTCATTAGAGTTCACTGAAAATGAATATCTTTGTATAAAACTGCAAACACCTAATGTGTAATAGTGAATTAATTAAAAACGTGATTTTAACTTAAGTCTTTGCAGTTCTTATAGTGAACACTAGCACACATGTATGTGTTAAAGGGGTCATATAATGCCATTTTTGTACAAGTTCATATGAATCTTAGGGTCTAAATGAAAAGTTTGTAATATTAAAAATTCTCATTAGTTTTTTAAGAAACTAATTTTACTCATTTTCTCATTTTACTTGCTCAAAAACAGCTCTGTTTTCAGCACGCCGTTTCAGTGCATATGCCTTTAAATGATAATGATTTGCAAAGATTCATATAAAGGTTAATAAATAAAACGTTACACTCACTTCTTTTGGAGGTCCAGCAGGAACACGAATAGTTGGTACCGATTCCTTTTTCAGTAGCAGCTTCTTAGCAAAACCTGATTTATATTGACCCTCGCCTCGTTTAAAAAGCAGTCTGCTGAGAAATGATTTGCGCAAACATGAGCGCATTGACGTTGCTCGTCGTGAATATTTCCTTCATAAACAAAACTCAGCCACTACATCTTCAGCGGTTCGGATTTAGGAACATTAAAATGACGTGTTCCTTATTACACCCAAGAACAGAACACCACAATCGCTTAGACGGCCGCCATTCTGCTCCAGCGTAAACAATGACGAACTATGATTGACATCTCACTCACGAGCGAGGGCGGGTCTGTGTTGAAACGCTGCTGTCAATCATCAATCGTGGGAGGGGCGTGCGAGCTTGTGACGTAACAGAACGGCTTGATTTGAGGCAGGGGAAAACATATAAGGAGATTAAAACAAAAACACTGGATGGATTTTTATCATTATATGATGGCTGTGTACAGGCACTGCCAACACACATTTCAGTACAATCAACTTGTAAAAGTGCATTTACCATTATATGACCCCTTTAAAGTACTTAGCAAGGAGACTGTCACCGTATAAGCAACTACACAGTCACTGCTTTTAAATAAAGCAACAGACAGCATAACACCAATGTTCCTCTTCTCATCTCTGACTGAAGCACAGACTCTACTCTCCAGCACAATGGTGACTCACAAAACTCATCCTGTGCAAAACACATAAAACACTTCAGTTTAATATTTACTCTCCTTATCAGTTATTGACTTTGCATAACTTTTTTCTATGAACTTTCACTAATATTTCAGTGAAATTAACTTATTTTGTTTAATACACCTGACTGTAACATTTTACAGTAAATTATTGTTTTCCTTGATTTTACAGTAATCTTCTGGCAGCTGGGGTGCCATTATATTGCTGTTTTTCTACAGTGTTATGCCGTGCATTTATTTTACAGTTGATTACTGTTAAAATACGCTTCACTCTTTTTTTTTTTTTTTTTTACACATTTAACCCTTTCAACCCCACTGCAAAACTTCAGTTTTAAATGAACACTTGTGTGTCCACACTACATAGTATTGGAGTAACACTGAAGCAGTGTTGAAGTTAATGATATAATTCAGTGATTAAGCAAATGATGATTGAGCATTAGTGATGCACACCTGATGTTAACAAGCAGAATCACTGAAGGACAGAGAAACAACAAGAAGATAAAAAAGCGAAACAAGAACTACGTTGTTGAACTATGTTTTTTTTACAGATTTTTTTTACAGTGAATAACATAACACTTTCGATGAAATCACTATAAAACATCAGAAACTTTATGTTGTGGACAATACAGGAAAGTTATTGCTTTAAGAAATTAATTCTCTGTTGTGGCTTTATACTTACAGTATATGATTGGTCCACATATCCCATATGCTTATTGTCAAGAACACCAAGATATTAATAATACGACTGATAGTATTGGCTGCCTATTAATTAAAATATAATTTCTACTCTAATAAAATCAATAGACATGTCCTTTTTTCTTTTGTTTCTAGGATGTTGATGTACAGAGATAGTCGGTGTTTGAAATATTGCTAATTTTAAATGCAACCAAACATACGTCATTCTGTACCATCTATCAGGGGAACTTTCCTGAAGATCAAATTCAAAACTTTTAAGTTGATTTGCTGCATCTGGTCATTTTTAAGAAAAAATAAATGACACAGACAATTTTCTTTTAAGGTCTTTTTTCATAATATAACTTCAAATATGCAACAACAAAAAAATTAACACACACAAGTTAATATTAACTTATTAACTTTAGATTTTGTTTGGTTGCTGTACATGAGTTATAACAGCCAGATGAACAATAAACATAGGTGATCTGATTGTGTTGGTTGTGTTTTAACATAATCATTATTTCACAATCATCTGAGTCACTGAACTTATATTAAACCGAATTTCTGAGCTAAGTTTACTATAATTCGTAAGGTAAACTTAACTCAGAAATTCGGTTTAATATAAGATCAGTGATTGAGGTCAAATGATTGTTAAATAATGATTATGTTAAAACACAACCAACACAATCAGATCACCTATGTTTATTGTTCATCTGGCTGTTATAACTTATGTACAACAACCAAACAAAATTTAAAGTTAATAAGATAATGGTCAAGAGCCCAACTAAAACAAATACTTATCTCCATAATGGTGACTTAAACATTACGGTTTTCTCCTTCCGAGATTCTGCTTGTTAACATCAGGTGTCTTCAATAATGCTCAATCATCACTCAGTTATTCACTTAATTAACTCATTAGCTCAGAGTTTAATTGGGTCGCTTAAAATGACCAAATTCCATGATGTTGAAGTTACATGAACATATTATGTTTGTTTAACGAAACATAGTTATGTGGAACCGGTGGAACCTTTTTACATAAAAAAGTTAAGTAAAGCCAACATATCATTTTTTTGAGTGTAAAGATTATAGTTATAGTTATTCCTCATTCACCTGCACCTCAAGTTTAATTATTATGTCAATATTTGATTAACAACCAAAAGCATGTGTTTGAAATCATATGAATTTCACAAAGGCTATTAACTCCCTCTTTTCCAGATCTTAAGTAAAGGTCATATTGTTCAAGCAAGCAGGTTTAAGAGGAGAGGACAATCTCTAGTGACTCTGTCTCTAACTGTAACCAAAGACATGGTGCCGTCCTTCCGCTTTGTGGCTTATTACCATGTGGGCTCGTCTGAGGTGGTGTCTGATTCAGTCTGGGTCGACGTGAAGGACACGTGCATACACTCTCAGAAAAAAAGGTACAGTGAGGGTACAATTAAGTACTTTAAGGTACAAAATTCACAAATGTGCCAGCAAAGGTACACACATGTATCTAGCTGAGTACCAAAAAGTACCTTTCCAAAGAAAAGGGGTACACAAAGAAATATGCATGGTGAAAGGTACATATAGGTACCCTTTGAAAAGGTACATTATCATATATAAAGTAATAGTTAAGGTACAACATTCACAAATGTACCATTTAAGGTCCCATCGTGTTCCCATGGGGTACTAAGAAGTACCTGTCGGGTACAAATCATGTAGGGTACAAAAAAGTACCTTATTCAAGTCAAAGGGTACACTGCATGTGGGGTACTAAGAAGTACCTTTCAAGTGACAGGGTACACAATCCTCTGCGCTTATGCGTGTCTTTTCTAAGACTGATAGAGCCTTTGTCATAATTTGTAAACAAGTCTGCCGAAGAGAAACGGGTATTTCTCTCTCCCCCACCTCTGCCTGCTGCGCTGTGGCTGTGTGTGTGTGTGACGATCGTCCAACTTGAGGAGTTTAATTCCGAAAAGACAGTTAACCACAGGTTCCCGTTAATATGTGTTGTGATATTTAAACAAACGAACCGTCAACGGCGAAATAAAAGTTACAAAGCAAAAACTCCAGTGTTAAATGAACTCTCCTGTGTTCAAGTGTGTTAAAGTTAATGAGCTAATTAAGTGATTCATTGAGTGATGATTGACAATTATTGAAGACACCTGATGTTAACTAGCAGAATCAATGAAGGAGAAAATCGAATTTTTTAGACACCGATATGGTGATCAGTGTTTGCTTTAGTTGGGCTCTTGACTTTTAAACTGATAACTTCAGATTTTGTTCGGCTGTTGTATATCAGTGATGACTGCCAGATGAACAAAGAGAGTTGTTGATCAGATGTTGTAGAGATTATGACATAATTTGATCTGAATCTCAAATCTCATTCATAGAGTTTTTACCTTGTTGATTACAGCAGACTTTGGTTCAACAACAAATTGTTTTGAGCATATTCAATATAATCTTAAATATTTTTTTAAAGGTGTTCTGATTAAATGACTTGAATGCTTTATTTAGACACATTGATATCAATATTCAGCCTGTGATTCTCAACAATGGTGACAATAATAAAGCATGTTGCAGTGCATTCTGGGTGCCACCAATCAAAACTCATTCATGGCTCCCATCATGCAATGCGGTATGAATAAATTATTATCTGAATTGTCTTTATAATTTCCTTTCCCTAATTGAATATTCTGTTTGTCACCATTGTTGAGACTCATAAACCGATTATTGATGTCTGTGTGTGCCTAAAAGGAAGATTTTGTTTTAACAGAACAACTTTTTAGAAATCCTTTAGATTATTTAGAAATTTCTCGATCTTATGCTGTAGAATCACAGTAATGCTGGAATCAACAATATACATTTAAGTCAGAGATTACACTCTAAATGAGTTCAGTGATTCAGGTCAAATTTTGATTATGTCATAACATAACCAACAGTTCAACTTTTCTCTTTCTTCATCTAGCAGTTATAACTCAGATACAACAGCCAAACTAAATATAATCTTAACAGTTTAAGGTCCAACTAAAGCAAACACTGATCACTATAACGGTGTCTTAAAAAATTAGATTTTCTCCTTCATGTGTCTTCAATAATGGTCAATCATCACTCAATGAATCACTTAATGAGCTCATTAACTTTAACGCTCTTGAGTCTGGAGCCATATTTAACACTGGAGTTTTGCTGTGTACAAAATAAAGAGACAGCCTCTGCTAAGCCAATTTTTGTGCCTAAAAGGCACAAACCGTAGGGGTACTTCTTTGTACCCATTAATATGGTACAAGTTTGTTCCCCTTGGGGGTACTGCCCCAGCGACGAGCATTTGTACCTTTTTCTTACTTTTCTGTACCTTTTTTTCTGAGAGTGTAGGAACGGTGGGTCAATTATCACAAGAAATGGTTGATGTGCTAATCAACTAGATCTTATTCAGTGTCTCTCATTTTAACAGCTCAAGCTTCAGGTGAATGACAAGATGAATACCCATGGAACAGGAGATAAGGTCACGCTGCAGATAACTGGAGATCCTGGAGCTAGAGTTGGGCTGGTGGTGGTTGATAAGGCTGTGAATATCCTGAACAAGAACAGACTCACTCAGACTCAGGTGAAGGACCTTCTTCAGGCGTCATGACACAATCAGCTCTGGCATAAAACGCTTGTATCTGGTGCCTTTTTTGCACCTCTCTAGATCTGGGACGTCATAGAGAAGCATGACACCGGCTGTACGGCAGGAGGTGGAAGGGACAGTATGGGGGTTTTCAGTGATGCAGGTCTGATGTTTGAGTCCAGCACTGCAGGAGGAACCAACACCAGAACAAGTATGTACAGTGGGGCAAAAAAGTATTTAGTCAACCACCAATTGTGCAAGTCCTCCCACTTAAAAAGATGAGAGAGGACTGTAATTCTCATCATAGGATTTTTAATGAATTTATTAGCAAATTATGGGGGATTATTATTTCAATAACAAAAGTTTCTCTCAATACTTTGTTATATACCCTTTGTTGGCAATGACAGATGTCAAACGTTTTCTGTAAGTCTTCACAAGGTTTTCACTAGGGATGTTAACCGATGACCGTTTGACTGATGGTTGACCGTATCAACGTTAACCGATCAAAGTTGCCGGTAGTCAGTAAAAAAAAAAGAAATTGATCTCTAAATTAGGCTATTACACAGCAAAATCCCCAGTCATCTCATTCGACGAGAGCTTTTGGTGACGTGTGTGTGTGTGTGTGTGTGTGTGTGTGTGTGTGTGTGTGTGTGTGTGTGTGTGTGTGTGTGTGTGTGTGTGTGTGTGTGTGTTTGTGTGTGTGTGTGTGTGAGTCTGATGGAAACAATTATTAGAAGATTATACTTCAACTGTCTTCTTGTATTTTCCTCATATCTCAGTCCAGCACCAGTCACAGATAAACTGATCTTCCTGAAAGACTATCACTACCTGGCAGATCTTGGCTGTCAGTCTGTCACCAACACTTGGTAAGGTGAAGCTGCAAACGCAGGAAACATGGTCTGAAAAACATCATTATCATACAGGAGCTGCTGTTTTAAACTCTTCTGTCTGTCTGTGTTCCTCCTCAAAGGCATCTGTGTGGCAGAACCTGAGGAGATTATCGTTTTTAAGCCATTTTTCATTGATCTCAAGATCCCTTATTCAGCTGTGCGCGGTGAACAACTGGAAATCAAGGCCATTATTCACAACTATACACCAAGAAATCTGAAGAAGGTAGATATGATTTAATATTAAAAAAATATTTATTTATTTATTTTATACACCATGTTCATCATAATAACTATTTTTGCTGGAGTCAAATCATAGTCATATCAGAAATATCATGTCATCACACATTTCATATTCAGTTGAGATGCATTTATTTCGGAGGAAGTTTCCTCTACACTGTAAAAAATAAAGTCGTAAAAAAACGGTCAATGACTGTCAGCTACGGCTGCCAAACAAAAACCGTACAAATAAAGTGAAATATCCTAATTTAAATTGAGTGCAAAAAACTTTTCCAAACTTTGTCCTTAAATGTTTTACAGAAAAACACTGTTATTTTACAGTTATTTCCTGAATTATTGTGATCAAACACCTTCACTGTGAAAAAAAAGGTCAAATGACTGTCAGCAACGGCTGCCATACAAAAACCATAAAATGAATGAAAAATATCCTAATTTAAATAATAAAGACTATTGCAGAAATCTTCATTAAGCTTTTTAACAGAAACAGTTATTTCACATATATATATTTCAGTGGCGGCTGCTGGTCTTTCAAATAGGGGAAGCTCATTTTTTTAAACTCGACTGTCAGGTGTGGGGATGGTGAAAAGAGCGAGGACTCAGGTGCAGAGTTGATGGGCTTTATTTTAATAATAAAATAAAATAAAAAATACAAACAAAACCTACGAACCAGCACAGGACTGCAAACACAAGGAGAATAAATAGGGAGCAAACAAGGCAGGTAACAAGGGAGGACAGGTGGGGCAAAATAACCAATAATCAGGAAACAAGATGGGGGTCGACACAATCGACAGGAGAGCACATGGCAAAGGAAAACATGACAACAACAAGCCATGTGCTCACACCAAACATGACAAAAAAACACAAGCACATGCCAGTAAAATAAATTACAAGCAATGTGCTCACACAAAACGAGACATGAACACTCATAAGCCATGTGTTCACACAGAACATGACAACATGAAAGCACACAACTGGTGTAAAACACAAGCTGTGTGCTACACACAGCACAAGACAAAACATGACATGAAAGCACGCGATCGACCGATGTAAACACGAACCGCATGCTACACAAAACACAACACACGTGGACAGAGCGAACACGAAACCCCACGCGAACACGACAAGACAGAACGTTATGCATGAACGAGTGGAAGCTTATCATGTGCGCTCACAACAGAAAACAAACACGAGGAGCATGAATGTCAAAATCCCGACACAAAACCGAAACCAAACTAGACAGATGTGCCGTGATTCAAACATCACCACGCCCCGCACATGTAACAATGCACCTGACATCGACGGAGGAAATATGGGAATTAGGTTAAAGTGTGAAATATATGATGAAAATTGCAAATACCAAGAAATATGTTACAGCAGCCAGTTTGTCTTTCGAGTACACTTTTAAAGTCCGCAATGGGACTGAGCTCGAAATCTCGAATAGCTTCCTAACTTTTTATTGTACGAAATCGCTGTCAATCAAAAGGAGATGTAGTCCTCCAATCATCACGCAGACACCCGGACGCCAGGCCCGCCCACTTCTCTATTCATCCCAGAGACGCCGGGCGTCCGTGGGCGGGACATAATCGCAGCATTTATCCAATGACCGTCTAGTTTCGAAGCACTGAAAAAAACTGTTTAAAGCAGCCCCATTGAAGTCAATGGACGCCCGGCTTCAACGGGGAAATGCACTGTGATGCAACGGGAATGTATGAGAAGGAAATCGAGTCAGCCAACCTATGAAGCTGATTCTAAACTAACTCGTCTTCGAGATGAACGTGTTCTAACGCATTTTTAGTCAATAAAATGTTAACACAATAGTACACATTTGACCATTCATTTTTTGACATTATAGGGGAAGCTGAGCTTCCCTTGCAGTCTAAAAGAAATCGCCACTGATATATTTACTGAATTTTTACTAAAAAACATATTCACTGTAAAAAGTAAATATCTTGCTATAAACTACATGTGTGATTTACTGTGATTAATTATACGTCATCAGCAACTACACAGTTACTGCCTGTTCAATAAAGGAACACACAGCATTTCATCAGTGTTTCTCTGCTCATCCTGAACTCAAGCACAGACTCTACTCTTCAACACAATGGTGACACACAAAACACAACATACAGAAACACTTTACATCGCAACAGAACACAGTAAACACTAACAGATCTCTCAAGATCTCAGCATCTTCACTTATTACAATCCAGACTTCCTTCATACTAACATTCTTATTGAGAAATAACAGAGGTTTAGAAGTTGATATTTTATTGAAAATAATAACGTTTGATAGATGATAGAGATCAGTGTTGGCTTTAGTTGGGGTCTTGACCCTTCAAATATTAACATTAGATTTCTCTGGCTGCCTTAGCTGTGTGTCTCTGATATATATTTGTTATTGTAGAAAGTTGAGAGAAACTCAGATGATGTTAATCACTTATTAGTGATAATATTCATCAAGCAATTATCTGATATATTGGTACCACTTGATTTGTAAGACTTACTAATGACTCATTAAATTGCAAAAGCTGTGATATTAAATATTTCATGATGTCATTGTGCAGAAAATGTTTTGACAGAATCATACAGACTCACTCAGACATCAAGAATTTGGGTATGAATCTCAACAATGGTGACAATTAAAAACAATCTGACCTATTATAAAGTCACAAAAAGGTTTTGTTGATTGTCACCATTGTTGAGATTCATATGTTGATTCTTGATGTATCTATATTCCTAACAAAATAAACCAACTCGAAACATTTTATGTAGAATATATATATTTTTTTATTTGAGATTGCTATAATACTTATACCACAATATTTCAAACAAATCATGTGAAAAAAGTATGATATCAATAATTGCCTTTGTATAACACTAAAGTCCATCTATATATAATGTATTCACATCTGATCAATAGTATATTCCTGCACAACCGGAGGCTGCAGTTTCAGGACCCTAGTTTTTCGTGACAGTGCCACCTACCGAACTGGATGATATCTTAAGTCTTGTTTAAAAAAAAAAAAATAATAATAATAATAATAATAATAATAATATATATATATTCGGGCCACTTCGGGCCGCTATGCCACCCACGTCTGGGCCAGTTACTCCGCTTCGCTGCCCCTCCGGGGGGACGCCTGTTGCCCGCATGACCCCGCTGGTTCAGTACCTGGGAGCCTGGCTAGAGCTTCCCCGTCTGTCCCGCTGGGTCGCGCGCACTATCAGGTTCGGCTATGCGATTCAGTTCGCGCGGTCTCCTCCCCGCTTCAGGGGAGTTCGCTCCACTTTGGTCGGTGGCAATGCCCCTATCATGAGAGCCGAGATTGCCACCCTGCTGGCGAAGGGTGCAATCGAGACTGTCCCTCCAGCCGAGATGAGGTCCGGCTTCTACAGCCCTTACTTCATTGTCCCCAAGAAAACCGGTGGGTTACGGCCAATCCTGGACCTGCGCGTGCTGAATCGCTCCTTACACAGGATGCCGTTCAAGATGCTCACTGCCAAACGCATTTTCGAATGCGTGCGGCCCCAGGATTGGTTTGCAGCGATCGACCTGAAGGACGCCTACTTCCATGTCTCCATTCTTCCTCGACACAGACCGTTCCTCCGGTTTGCTTTCGAGGGGCAGGCATACCAGTACGCGGTTCTCCCTTTCGGGCTAGCCCTGTCTCCTCGCGTCTTCACGAAGGTCGTCGAGGCAGCCCTTGTTCCCCTTCGGGTTCACGGGGTTCGCATCCTGAACTATCTCGACGACTGGCTGATCCTAGCTCACTCTCGAGACCAGGTTTGCGAACACAGGGACCTTGTGCTCCGGCACCTAGCTCGCTTGGGCCTTCGGGTCAACTGGGAAAAGAGCAAACTTTGCCCCGTGCAGATGATCTCTTTTCTCGGTATGGACATCGACTCGGTCGCCATGTCCGCGCAGCTGACGAGCGAGCGCGCGCAGTCACTGCTGACTTGTCTGAGACAGTTCCGGGACAAGAGTGCGGTTCCACTGAAACTTTTTCAGAGGCTCCTGGGGCATATGGCATCTGCAGCCGCGGCAACGCCGCTCGGATTGCTTCATATGAGACCGCTTCAGCTTTGGCTTCGCGACCGAGTCCCGAGGTGGGCATGGCAACAAGGCAAGCTCCGAGTACCAGTTACTTCGAGCTGCCGTCAGACCTTCACCCCGTGGTCGAGCCTCAGTTTTCTCAGGGCTGGTGTCCCCCTAGAACAGGCTACGAGGCATGTTGTCGTTTCGACAGATGCCTCTGCCACAGGCTGGGGTGCCATGTGCAATGGTCATGCTGCCGCGGGCTCCTGGACAGGACCCAAGCGCCTATGGCATGTCAATTGCCTCGAGTTGCTGGCCGTACGCCTTGCCCTGCACCGCTTTCGAGCGTTGCTCAGGGGTCAACACGTACTAGTCCGATCAGACAATACCGCCACAGTAGCGTACATCAACCATCAAGGTGGTCTACGCTCGCGCCGTATGTCGCAACTCGCTCGCCACCTCCTCTTATGGAGTCGGAAGCATCTGAGGTCCCTTCGTGCTATTTACATTCCCGGAGCCCTGAACTGTGCAGCCGACGAGCTGTCACGGTTTCAGCCCCTCCCTGGCGAATGGCGACTCCATCCCCAGACGGTTCAGCTGATTTGGGACCAGTTCGGCGACGCACAGATAGATCTGTTTGCCTCCCACGACTCGACCCATTGCGCCCTGTATTATTCCCTGACCGAGGGCACGCTCGGCACGGATGCACTGGCGCACAGCTGGCCGCGGGGCCGCAAGTATGCGTTTCCCCCAGTGAGCCTTCTTGCGCATTTCCTGCGCAAGGTCAAGGAGGACGAGGTGCAGTCCTTCTGGTTGCGCCCTATTGGCCCACCAGGACCTGGTTCTCCGAACTCATACTCCTCGCGACAGCACCTCCTTGGCCCATACCTCTGAGGAAAGACCTTCTTTCTCAGGGACGGGGCACCCTGTGGCACCCTCGTCCCGATCTTTGGAGCCTCCACGTCTGGCTCCTGGACGGGAGCAGGTAGGTTTGAGTACCCTACCACCTCCGGTGGTGGCTACCATCACTTCCGCTAGAGCGTCGTCCACGAGACACCTCGTTGAAGTGGAACCTCTTCTCTTCAGCTGGTGCTCTTCTCACCGAGAAGACCCCCGGAAATGCCCGATCAGCGTCGTGCTTTCCTTCCTTCAAGTTGGGTTGGAGCGAAGGCTGTCTCCCTCCACCCTGAAAGTCTATGTTGCCGCTATTGCCGCACACCATGATTTCATAGAAGGTAAGTCTGTGGGAAAGCACGACCTGGTCATCAGGTTCCTGAGAGGAGCCAGGAGATTACATCCTCCTCGCCGCCCTCTCGTTCCCTCTTGGGACCTCGCAGTGGTTCTAACTGCCCTGCAACATGCTCCCTTTGAGCCTTTGCAAACAGTGGAGCTCAAGCTCCTGTCAATGAAGACAGTGCTCCTGGTTGCATTGGCCTCTATTAAGAGGGTAGGGGACCTGCACGCATTCTCCGTTGACGAAGCGTGCCTGGAATTCGGGCCGGCTTACTCTCACGTGATCCTGAGACCCCGGCCTGGATATGTGCCCAAGGTTCCCACCACTCCCTTTCGGGACCAGGTGGTGAACCTGCAAGCGCTGCCCCCGGAGGAGGCAGACCCAGCCTTGGCACTGCTCTGTCCAGTACGTGCTCTCCGCACCTATGTAGACAGGACGCCGTGTTTCAGGACCTCAGACCAGCTCTTTGTCTGTTATGGTGGGAAGCTGAAGGGAAGAGCTCTCTCCAAGCAGAGGTTGTCTCACTGGATAGTGGACACCATTGCTTTGGCATACCAGCAGCAAGGCCGACCGTGCCCCCTTGGTGTGACGGCCCACTCCACCCGGAGTGTGGCATCCTCTTGGGCGTTAGCGCATGGCGCCTCGCTAACAGACATCTGCAGAGCTGCAGGCTGGGCGACACCCAACACATTCGCCAGATTCTATAATCTCCGAGTGGAGCCTGTGTCCTCTCGTGTGCTCGCTTCAAACAGCCGGCATTAGGACCCGCTCAGGTGTCTTCGCTTGCTCGCCATTCCACTCCACGGACTGGATACGTGCGATATTTTCCTCAGGTGAGCTTCTCCGAAAGCCCTGAGTTCCTCCTGCACTCCTGACGTCGACCCAGTGTCTTTGTACCTGTGCGTCGGCTAGGTGCCTCCCGTGTGCATGGTCCCTCTACGGAGCTACCCCCACATGTGTATTCCCACTGTAAGCCTCTCTGAGCATGTGTCTTCCCTTGGCAAGCCACCTTGCCACCCCTGGGGTTTAAAACCCCGTTGGGCTGGGTATATCCTGCATACTCCTCTGTATCTTGGGATATGCTCCCCAGTGTACCTTGGTATTCCTGTGTTAAATAGGAGTCCCACTTGTCCAGTATGACAGGGATCTCAGATTTACGCAGGGCACTGGAAGACAGCTGTGAAGGTGGCGTGATTAGACTGGTAACCCCATTCGTCGTCATCCGACGGAACTCGGAGTGACGAACGAAAGGGAACGTCTCGGTTACGTACACTCTCAGAAAAAAAGGTACAGAAAAGTAAGAAAAAGGTACAAATGCTCGTCGCTGGGGCAGTACCCCCAAGGGGAACAAACTTGTACCATATTAATGGGTACAAAGAAGTACCCCTACGGTTTGTGCCTTTTAGGCACAAAAATTGGCTTAGCAGAGGCTGTCTCTTTATTTTGTACACAGCAAAACTCCAGTGTTAAATATGGCTCCAGACTCAAGAGCGTTAAAGTTAATGAGCTCATTAAGTGATTCTTTGAGTGATGATTGACCATTATTGAAGACACATGAAGGAGAAAATCTAATTTTTTAAGACACCGTTATAGTGATCAGTGTTTGCTTTAGTTGGACCTTAAACTGTTAAGATTATATTTAGTTTGGCTGTTGTATCTGAGTTATAACTGCTAGATAAGAAAGAGAAAGGTTGAACTGTTGGTTATGTTATGACATAATCAAAATTTGACCTGAATCACTGAACTCATTTAGAGTGTAATCTCTGACTTAAATGTATATTGTTGATTCCAGCATTACTGTGATTCTACAGCATAAGATCCAGAAATTTCTAAATAATCTAAAGGATTTCTAAAAAGTTGTTCTGTTAAAACAAAATCTTCCTTTTAGGCACACACAGACATCAATAATCGGTTTATGAGTCTCAACAATGGTGACAAACAGAATATTCAATTAGGGAAAGGAAATTATAAAGACAATTCAGATAATAATTTATTCATACCGCATTGCATGATGGGAGCCATGAATGAGTTTTGATTGGTGGCACCCAGAATGCACTGCAACATGCTTTATTATTGTCACCATTGTTGAGAATCACAGGCTGAATATTGATATCAATGTGTCTAAATAAAGACATTTTCAAAGTCATTTAATCAGAACAACTTTAAAAAAATATTTAAGATTATATTGAATATGCTCAAAACAATTTATTGTTGAACCAAAGTCTGCTGTAATCAACAAGGTAAAAACTCTATAAATGAGATTTAGATCAAATTATGTCATAATCTCTACAATATCTGATCAACAACTCTCTTTGTTCATCTGGCAGTCATCACTGATATACAACAGCCGAACAAAATCTGAAGTTATCAGTTTAAAAGTCAAGAGCCCAACTAAAGCAAACACTGATCACCATATCGGTGTCTAAAAAATTCGATTTTCTCCTTCATTGATTCTGCTAGTTAACATCAGGTGTCTTCAATAATTGTCAATCATCACTCAATGAATCACTTAATTAGCTCATTAACTTTAACACACTTGAACACAGGAGAGTTCATTTAACACTGGAGTTTTTGCTTTGTAACTTTTATTTCGCCGTTGACGGTTCGTTTGTTTAAATATCACAACACATATTAACGGGAACCTGTGGTTAACTGTCTTTTCGGAATTAAACTCCTCAAGTTGGACGATCGTCACACACGCACACGCACACGGCCACAGCGCAGCAGGCAGAGGTGGGGAGAGAGAAATACCCGTTTCTCTTCGGCAGACTTGTTTACAAATTATGACAAAGGCTCTATCAGTCTTAGAAAAGACACGCATAAGCTCAGAGGATTGTGTACCCTGTCACTTGAAAGGTACTTCTTAGTACCCCACATGCAGTGTACCCTTTGACTTGAATAAGGTACTTTTTTGTACCCTACAGGATGTGTACCCGACAGGTACTTCTTAGTACCCCATGGGAACACGATGGGACCTTAAATGGTACATTTGTGAATGTTGTACCTTAACTATTACTTTATATATGACAATGTACCTTTTCAAAGGGTACCTATATGTACCTTTCACCATGCATATTTCTTTGTGTACCCCTTTTCTTTGGAAAGGTACTTTTTGGTACTCAGCTGGATACATGTTTGTACCTTTGCTGGCACATTTGTGAATTTTGTACCTTAAAGTACTTAATTGTACCCTCACTGTACCTTTATTTCTGAGAGTGTATGTAACCCTCGTTCCCTGAGTGAGGGAACGGAGATGTTCCGTCTTCTTGCCACTTCCGCTGTATACCGCGGGATCGCCTGAGCTCAGTCTTGGCTCCTCAGCGAAGAAACATATCTGCTTGCTGCAGGACTTCCTCCTTTTATACCCACGAGGTGGGGCGGAGTTACGTCATGCAAATTCCGCAGACCCATGGCATTTGCTTGCCATTGGCTCGTTTTGTATACTCGAAGTTGATAGGCTTTCTATGCGAAACCCCATTCGTCGTCATCCGACGGAACGTCTCTGTTCCCTCACTCAGGGAACGAGGGTTACATACGTAACCGAGACGTTTTAAATATTTCTAATGATGCTCAGTTTGTCTAGATCAAATAAGTAAGAGTGTGATGTTTTAACGAATAATGAATATTGAACAATAATCTGGGGCCGTCTGTGATCTTTGCTACGAAAGGGGTTAAATGAGTGTTTTTGGTGATCCAGTTCGGTAGGTGGCACTGGAACAGAAAACTAGGGTCCTGAAACTGCGGTCCTAAAACTGGGGTCCTGAAACTGCAGCCTCTGGTTGTGCAGGAATACCCTTCTCCATCTGATAGAGATTAGACTGTCATATCAGTAAATCAGATCATCATATGATTACTAGAGGTGGGCGGATCGATCCTGAAATATCGATACTTGCGATACTACGTGGTATCGAAAAGGATCGATCCTCAAATAAAAATATCGATCCAAATGTGTGTTTTTTAACAGTCATTTTATTAATTTAGAACGAAATTCAGTGCGTAAAATATGCTTCTAAGTGGAAAAATAAGCGAATTTTGTAGGATAGAACTATTTCTCCTAGTCATACAAGACGAAACCAATCAATCACAGAGAGCGTTCGCTGGACTGGGGCTTCACTGGCTCACAGTGCGTTTGGGAAACGAAGCCTCAATGCTTAGATGACAGAGAAACAATCAGGAGTTATTTCACAATAAAGAAACTAAACGTGTACATAATGATTCAAAATGTTGACATCAGTAAGTTTTGTTAATGAAATTAATAGTTTTATTTAGCAAGGATCATGCATTAAATTGTTCAAAAGTGACAGTCAAGGGTTTTACACTGTTAAAAAATATATATTTCATATAAATGCTGTTCTTTCGACTTTCATCAAATAATTCTGCATAACATTTACCAGGGTTTTCACACAAATATGAAACGGTTTTCTACATTGATAATAATAAGAGATGTTTCTTGAGCAGCAAATCAGCATATTAAAATAATCCTGCAAATTCAGCTTTGATCACATGAATAAATTACAGAAAACAGATTTTTTAAATTGTAATAATATTCGTTATCAAATAAATGCAGAAAAGAATTAAAAATCTTACAGACCCCATACTTCTGAACAGTAGGCTAATAATGTACAATAGTGCATTTACTATAATTAGGCTATATAAACAGGCAAGTTGAGAGCAAAAATCACAAAATATTTTAGTGGTCATTAAAATGTATTCAGATTTAACATTAATAATGCATTAGCTTCATAAATCATGACACACTGCTCTAGCACAAGAAAGTACATTTAAGTTCAAGGGCATGCTTTTAAAATTAAAAAGTATTTGGTATCGGTATCGATATCGGCGATACTGACCCTGTATTTACTTGGTATCGGATCGATACCAAATTTTGCAGTATCGCCCACCTCTAATGATTACTATAAAATCATCAATAAATGACCAAGATAATCTGATATTTTCTCTTGCAATTAATGGCATTATAAATGTACATCAAAACACAGTTAAATCAGCCAGAGAAAAACTAATGTTAAAACTCAAGAGTCATGAGCCCAACTAAAGCAAACACTGATCTCAATCATGGTGACATCACATTTCTGTTAAAGTTTTTAACAATTTATTTAAATTAGGATATTTTACTTTAATTATATGGTATTTGTGTGGCAGCCGTAGCTGCCAGTCATTTGCCCCTTATTTTACGATTTTTTTACAATGAAGGTATTTGATCATAATAATGCAGGAAATACCTGTGAAATAACAGTGTTTTTTAGTTTTATTTGAATTAGAAGATTTTACTTTAATTTTATGGTATTTGTTTGGCAGCCGTAGCTGCCAGTCATTTGACCCTTTTTTTACGATTTTTTTTTTCACTGAAGGTATATGATTGTTATTTTACAGGTTTATCCTGAATTATCACAGTGTTTTTCAGTTTATTTCATTTAGGATGTTTTACTTTAATGTTACAGTTTTTTGAGGGCTGCCAGTCATTTGACCGTTTTATCATTTAACTGTTTTGTTTCTGTTTAATTACAGATTATATTTGTAATTTTACATACATTTTTATGTAATTTAAGAAAACAGAAAAAATACTGTATGAAAAATACAATCAATTTCCTGTATAAAAAATGTGAAATACTGCAATTTGTCATTAATGTCACAATACCTAAAATAACAGCTGAATTTTTATTTTACAGATATTATTTGTCATTTTACAGTGTTTTGAGTACGATTTAAAATGAAAGAAAATGATCGTCAAAAAATCACAGTTATTTTCTGTAAAATTAGGAATTTTTTTTTACAGTGTAGATATTGAAGAGGTTTGTGTCTCGCTCTCCTGTTTTCACAGGTGCGTGTGGAGTTTATGGAGACAGAAAATGTTTGCAGCTCTGCCAGTAAGAAAAGCAAATACAGAACAACAGTAAACATTGACAAAGACTCCAGCATAGCGGTTTCATATGTGATTATTCCCATGACGCTGGGAAATCACATGATTGAGGTGAAAGCTTCATTATCTGAGTATGAGGATGGAGTGAGAAAGACACTGAAGGTGGTGGTACGTCTGATGGCATTTCTGTCAATTTTGATTTGGTCATTCATTAATATAATAATCAATAGATGTTTGTCATATTTGAATAGATAAACTCTCTCTCTCTCTCTCTCTCTCTCTCTCTCTCTCCTCTCCTCTCTCTCTCCTCTCTCTCTCTCTCTCTCTCTCTCTCTCTCTCTCTCTCTCTCTCTTTCAGTCTGAGGGTGTGCTGACTCCATTACACAGACCAAACGTGGAGCTCAATCCTGTTAAGAATGGTGAGATTTACTATGAACAACAAATGAACACTGTGTGTGTGTTATGAGGAAGTCTGTACACAGCAAAATCCCCAGTGTTAAATTAACACTGCTTAGTGTTTATATGAGTCCACACTCTCAGAGTGTTAAATGAACACTGAAGAGTGTTAAAGTTATTGAGATAATTAAGTGAATAATTGAGTGATGATTGAGCATTATTGAAGACACCTGATCTTAACAAGCAGAATCACTGAAGGAGAAAACCGTAATTGGTATGTTACCATTATGGAGATCAATGTTTGCTTTAGTTGGTCTCTTGAACCTTAAGTCATTAACTTTAGAAATTGTTTGGCTGCTGAAATTCAGTTATAACAGCAGGATGAACACAGAGAAAATGTGATATGAAGGTGTTGGTTGTGTTTTAACATAATCATTGCTTCAACTGAATCACTGCACTCAATGAGAGCATAATTTCAGAGTTAATTCTACCTTATGGATTTTAGCCTTTTTTAATGAAACGAAAGGTTCAAATCAATAACAAAAAAAAAAAAAAAACGTTCTGAAAAGTGTTTTATGTTGCCACACACAGACATCAAGAATTAGCGTATGCATCTCAACAATGGTGACAAACAGATCAACTCTGAACATAAGCTCATTATTTATTCATGCAGCAATGCATGATGGGAGCCATGAATGAGTTTTGATTGGAAACACCCAGAATGCACTGCAACATGCTTTATAATTGTCACCATTGTTGTGATTCACAGGCTGATTCTTGATGTCTGTGTTTACTAGAAGAAAGAAAAGTATTTTCGGATGTGAACAACTTTTAAGAAATTATTTGAATTACATTGTAAAAGTTAAAAATATATTGATTTCCAAGGACAGTGCTGCTATAATTAATAAGGTAAATCTAACTCAAAAATTGCACTCTTTACGAGATTAGTGATTCAGGTCAAATGATTGTGAAATAACGATTATTTTATAACACAATCATTACCATCAGATCACCTTTTCTATTTGTTCATCCTGCTGTTATAACTGGATTACAGCAGCCAAACAATTTCTAAAGTTAATGACTTAAGGGTCAACAGCCCAACTAAAGCAAACACTGATCTCCATAATGGTAACATACCAATTACGGTTTTCTCCTTCAGTGATTCTGCTTGTTAACATCAGGTGTCTTCAATAATGCTCAATCATCACTCAATTATTCACTTAATTATCTCATTAACTTTAACACTGCTTCAGTGTTCATTTAACACTCTGAGAGTGTGGACTCATATAAACACTAAGCAGTGTTAATTTAACACTGGGGATTTTGCTGTGTACATACATTATATGTACATATTCACATATATGTACACATATATTGTGCATACATTTTACAATATATATGTACATATATTTCCATATAATTTTACATATATTTAAAATATATTCTACCATATATTAAACATACGTGTGACACTATATCTTTACATATATTATCAATACATTCTCCCATATAAATCGCAATACATTGTGGTGGTTATTTATAAATATAAAATTGCATACATTTTACGATATATAAACACATATATTATATATTCATGTTCAATATATTGCAATATATGGAAAGCGGCAATCATTTGTATATTTTGCAATATATTGCAATATATTACATGGATATATATTCTATAATATATGCATCATTATATATTGTATAATGTATTGTATTATTATTAATGTATTATTCCATGTATTTCTGATATATAATATATTGGATAAATAATATATTACAACATATTACAATATATTTCAAGTAATATATTGGTAAATATATTTTCCTTTCGTAAGGGTTTGCAATTCGCAAACCACAACACTAGATGCCGCTAAAACTACACACTGCACCTTTAAGCAGTAAGACTGAAACAAAAGCCTTTAGAATTGAACACTTAAAAAAACACATACAGCTGTGTCGAAGGCTTTGCACTCGCACATTCAACGCATTTACATCCCCTTGAAAAACTCTGTATTCTCATGTCCAGTCCTAAAGCTCTTTTTAATTAATAGTCAGGTTCATTATATTCAGATTTGAACCTTTGTGGGACTTTTTGGGGGATTTGCTAAACTCTACATTTTTGGAAAGGTTATTGTATAAGTAGTCAGAAAATCAATGTTTGCAGTTGCTCAGATGTCTATGGGGGCCATATTGAAGTTCAAAAAATGGCCGCCGTAAAATTTAAAATTGTAATATCTCGACTTATGAATAAACTGGAATGTTGATTTTTACTGCTAAACCCACACTGTAAAGGTCAGTGAATCCAATGGTGCTAGTTAAAAAGTTACCACATTAATCCATAGATGCATAAGTAGGTAAAAAATGACCCTGTGTGGTTGTTTATTGCAATATCTTTGTAATGAAAAGTTATCATTTCATATTTCAGGTGTTGTGGGAATGATTACAAAGCATGCACATTGCAAACCTACTAGAAGTTTTGAGAGTGATCCACACACAAAGTAGTTCCTGTTGAAAGATTTTATTTGCAGTGATGTTTCGAGCCAATGGCTCTTCCTCAGACTTGCTATATCAAAAGTGTCATCCCTTAAGAACATTGTTTTACAGAAAATCTAACGCATGTAGTAAGTATTATCTTCATTTTACCTCAGAAAATATGTTATACATTTCAAGAACATATTTATACATGACTACAGGATTAGAGTCCTAAGTGTTCAATCTTTCTTGTGTTCAATGACTGCAATGAAATTAAGACCATTTTACCATTCGCAGTGAGACATTTAAAATGATACCAAACATAAAAGGGAAACAACAATAGATTCAAAAGATACATGTAGTATGTAGATCTTCTTAGTGAACTGTTAGTGACTTGAATCAGGGTGAAAGGAGGGGATGAGGGAGAGGGGGATGCACAGATAAGGAAGGAGAAAAGTTTGGACAAGATAATGTCCTGTGCTCTTTTTATTGCAGGATGAGTTTTATCACAAGTCTTACAGTTAAATGGGTTGAAGAAGCAGAATGACCTGCGTCTTAGGAGCTCCTCAAATACTGTGATTTGTTAATGCAGGATCTGTTTGTTTAATTAACTTCTGTCTTTTACTCGCGCATCTTTATTTTTATTGGGATTGTGCTATCATTAAATCTTTATTAAGCATTCAGTCAAGCCTGTTTAAAATGCATAAGCTCAGGAGGAGAGCTAGTAAACGAACAAAGACGTCAATCGATTCGCTTTCTGAAGAACAATCGCATAGGCAGAAGCACATCGTCTCTCTCTAGGGTCTTTCTTCTCACTTTGGTTTTGTTGCATAGTCTTATAAAGGGTTTATTAAAGATCACTGCAAATGCAGATGTGCATACCTACAGTTTGAGGAGTCCCATTGCACCAAGAAAATAAAAGAGAATAATCTTTTTGGGATTCTTCCTATTTATCTGACATGATAAAATTCCAATGCAATGGATTTATTATGTATGACTGAGCGGATGCCTGTGACGGTG
Source organism: Chrosomus eos (assembly GCA_036326025.1). NCBI lineage: Eukaryota > Metazoa > Chordata > Actinopteri > Cypriniformes > Leuciscidae > Chrosomus > Chrosomus eos. Next base: position 1,712,431 of record CM070819.1, on the reverse strand, counting down.
GATCAAATATCAATATGTATGAGGACGTCCCTTTTTCATTTCTGCTGTTTCATACTGCATTTCTCTTCTATAACCCTCAGTTTATCGCCAGACACTGGATTCTTACATTTAATAGAGCTAAAGGTCAAAATAAACCTGCATTTTGGCAGAACATTAAACTTACAAATGAAATGCATATGTTGTTTCATGAATGAGCGCCACTGGAGTAATGTGAGATTACAGGAGATAAATAACATTGTAATTTATTCAGACCTTAAATATTTTTAGATCATTTTGCCAACTGGATTAAACAGATCTGATTTGAACACACACTACACACTGTTCAATGTTGAGGTTGGCGTTGGGAACATCCTTCAGAACTGAGATGATTTGTGTGACGGTTAGATTTAGAGCAAATATATTTAGCTCAATATAAAAACAATCAATTGTCAATGGAAAATCTCACTATATAAAAGTGTTTGAATTATTAAGATGAGTGCAGTGCGCTTATGGGGTAGAATGGGAAAATAATTCAATCAACAAAGAAAATACACTCATTAATATTTAATTCGTTCATAGCCCTATAGCTTGCGCACGCGCGCACACACACACACACACACACACACCACACACACACACACACACACACACACACACACACACACACACACACACACACACACACACACACACACACACACACACACACACACTTGATTCAATCAAGTTTTTTTGTCTAATTTTGGTTGTTACTCAATTCAATTTTGTTCATACATGAAGTATTTGAGTAGAGATAACATGTTTCCATATCCATAATTGAAGTTAAGTCAAAGACTGAAGTCATTATTCATTATACACTTTGTAAATCTTAGAATTGTATTCACCGCAGAACACAAAAACATGCAGACAAAAAAAAAAAAGAATCTGTGGCATCTGTGCTTGTGATTCAGCCTCAGTTTCATTCCCAGTTCAAAAAATGATTTGTGAAATGTTCATAGATTAATAGCTCTAAATAACCAGACTGGCAGGCCAATAACAGACATCAAAATGTTTCATAAATGCTTGTCAGAAGTGTTTATTTGAGGAATCACTTCCGTCAAGTCTCAGTTCTTGAGTATGGCTGGTCTGACGTCTCAAGCAAGCCGGTGAAGAGTGTAAAGAAAACACTTCACTCCGGCCTTTGTGTGAGCCAAGACATTATCATCTGGTATTATTATTATTATTATTATTTTAATGGTGACAGTGAGCAGCTCTAAAGGTCACTGAACATATGCAAATGACTAAACATTTCTTGGCCAGTGGTTTTTTGATCGATGGCAACACTGATTCACACAATAAAATGTCATCACTTACCGTTAATTTCTTCTGTTAAACTACAAAGGGGCTAAAAAAAGCTTGGATAATAATAATGAAAACTATTATAAAATGGTCCATAAAATGGTATTACTAATAGCTTTTTTGTTCATATAATTTTAATACCTAATTTGTACATTTTTTTACAATTAACTTATTTTATTTATTTTTTTTACATTTCTTCAGGCCATTGCACACTGAGTCCGAAATTCGCATCCGAAATTTTCGCACGTTAAAAAAAAAAATTCGACCTCACGTTATGTCAATCATGCTTGCACACTGCCTCCGAAACTTTCGTCCGTCATAAAAAAAATCGGATCAGGTTCGATTTTTTGCGTTTTTTGCATCCACTGCCAGCATTTTGAGAGGTTTTTTGACTATTCAGATCCACCGTACTGCGAACGACACAATCCAGAATGGCATCTGACAAGTTGATACACTTCGTCTCGCAGCACAAAGTAGGCTACTGTATGATAAACAAACCTGTATACAGCTGTTCTGTCTGCCCAGTGTGTGTGTGTGTGTGTGTGTGTGTGTGTGTGTCTTTTTTGGTGGTCTTCTTTTTAATATGTGGCTCCAGTATCGCTAGCAAAGCATCAAACTGTTCCATTGACATTCTGAGGTAAATTTTGAATCGCTCGGGATAATTGCGCAACTCCTTGATGAGCTGTAACTCTCCTTCCTCTCGGCACAAGATTGGATGGACCCTCTTTTTCTCTTTTTAAGAAGAGAGAGGGCAACAAAATCATCCTCACTGCTTGACGAATCCATTTAGTATTTTTTGCGTTTTTTTCCGCAAAGGTTTAATAAATACGCATCGGACTCAGTGTGCAAGATTTCTGTGCGTGACAAATTTTTAGGCTGATGAACACGAAAAAACGCATACGAAAAATTCGGACTCGGTGTGCAATGGCCTTTCTTGTTCGCTTGCTTTTACGCTTTGCCATTGTGAGTTTTTGTCATGCCAGTAATACGGTAAAGTATATTGAACTGAAAACTGAAATCCAGATATGCTAAATCATCTTTCTCCATGATAGTCATTCAAAAGCAGCCATGTAACGTTAATCTAACAAAATAAATACATGTTTCTATGACCAGTAGCATTTCCGTGCATGTCTTTTCTTTCTCGTCCGTTTCTAGCACTTTCTGTCTGTCTATGAGTGAGTTGGTGAAGTGTGTGATGAGAACAGGGATGCAGTGTCTGGATGACTTTAAATCAGTCATTACACGTCTATGGAGAGAGCAAACAAGCGCTAAAAGCTTATCAGAAGGCAGACAGACACCTACATAAGCTACACTTTTGACTATATTACTTAACATTATGTAAAATGAATCATACAAATATTAGTGATGTATTGTTATCCTTATTGTAGTACCGTGCTGTAACTTAGCTAATCCACACGTACATATCACTGCTTATCGGTGATTTACGAGGTCCATTTCATAGGATGTTATCTCAGTGTACAACAAGGCATTTCACTGGGGTCTGGAACATTCTCACTCCTTCAGTTCATTCACCGAGCAGACCAGATAAATGAAGACAGATTCTTTCAATTAAAAACTACAGACTCAAAGTAAATAAACATTTTACATGAATCCCCGTGACTTCTGTTGACACCGCAGGCGTGCGTGACCGTGTTAATGTTCACATGAACCCTGCGGTTACAATATAGAAAAGAAGCATTATCACACACGTTTGCTAGATTATGTGGAGCCACAGGCCAAACAAACTGTTTGTCGTCAATTAAACGCAGCATAAACACCGTCACCGGCAGATCGCTGAGGGAACGCGAGGGGAATGAGTCGGCTGGAGTTTGTTTGCAGCTCGTGCAGAAGGACGATAAGAACTGGACAATACATCAGCCGGCAAATGGAGATTTAAAACAATCTCAGATATTTCTGTCACACGTACTTAGCTCTGTATATAGTAGGTCATATTGTTGTTTACACTGAAAGCTAAGTCCAAAATATTATTTTTAATATAGCCTATACAATATATGTAGAATGAATGTAATCTGGATGTAATACATTCACCATGTTGTCAGTCATTATCATGTGACCTACCAGCATCAGTTGCTCACTTCCCTTGCATTCACAAATCCTCTCGCGTGGCCTCTTGGGACAGTAAAGTGTCCATCATATACACACTCCAAAATCTCACCAAAAGAAAAAGGTGATGGCCTTGTTTGCCTACTCTTGTGCGAGTTCTGTGAATTCAGACAAACTTCTCTCGTCACATACTGTTTTTCTCCTATAGGGAAGTGATTTTGGATGCAGTCAAGGTGTCCAATAACTGCAGCGAGTATTATCCGGCTGGTCATGTGATTCACCCATGAGGTCACTGCTCACTGTAAAATAAAGCCGTTTTTATTAGACTACCAGGGTAAGTCCTTCATCACATTAATTTGAAACAGATTTCTCAAAAGTACTCGCATATTAATTTATTCACGGCAGAACCCTTCAGTTCATTCATTTAGGCTAAGATGGCCTTATATCGGTTTTGTCAGATTCAGATCTGCAGGTTGTTTGTGAATTATCTGTGTTGTTTTCACATAGTTCTTTATTTACAGTGTAATTTGTGTATGTGATGACATTAATGCCTCTAGAGAAATCTATAGCATTGAAATTTAAGCTGAATGATCTGATGAATAATCTTGATGGTTGAAGGAATAGTGCACTTCAGAATTACATTTTCCTGATCATTTACTCACCCCCATGAAATCCAAGATACTCATGTGGTTAAAAAGGATATAAATGTATTTTTTTGTATATAAAATGGCAGATGGTTTGGCTATATAAGACTCTTATATCTCTTGAGACTTTGAAGCTGCACTGAAACTGCAAAAATATGGAGAAAAATCCTGGAATGTTTTCCTCAAAAACCTTCATTTCTTTTCCACTGAAGAAAGAAAGACATGCACATCTTGGATGACGCGAGGGTGAGTAAATTATCAGGACTTTTTAATTCTGAAGTGAACTATTCCTCTAAGTTGGATGTTACAAAATCACTTTTTAATGTAACATTTCAAATGTCTTAAAGCTAAACTTGTTTGCTTGACAGTGCAGAAATGCTCTGTAAAACTGCAGTTTAGCTTCCATTGTAAAAGCAGGTGTACGAGCACCGCAGTAAATGAACCGAAGGATCTGAGCTACACGAGGGAATATATCAGAATCTTTTGTAAATGACACACAGTTACAATCTCACAATTAAATGATCCATTCAGCTGTAAATCAGGGCCGTAAAAGAAATGCTGTGGAAATTACTCCGGCGGCCGGTGAAACGTGTGTTTGATCGGACCATATGCTCATTAACTGTGCCTCATTACCAGAGAGAGAGAGAGAGAGAACGGAATTCAGAGAAGAAGCTGCATCAAAATGAGCTCCTGAATATTTTCATCAACTTGGACCTAAAGAGTGGGACATTTCTGAAAAAAAAGCCTTCAAATACCCTCCACAGAGGACTCTAAAGAAGAGGTACATTTAATAACCTGCAAAACAGAAGATTTAAATGAAATAAGTGAATATCTTGATTTTAATTTTAAATCAAAACAACTAGCTAAACTGTAAGCTAGGGAACTGTCAACTGTTTCAGCTTGTTGTCATCAGCTGACTGGGCTACTGACTGCCTAAGAAACTAAATAAACTGAGCTAAACAATAACAGAAGAGATAACAGAAGAGATATTTAACAAAGACAAAGAAGAAAATAAGAAAGAACAAGAAATAACTGTGTTTTGAAGTCTTATAAACAACAAAGTAGCCTAGCCACCTGTTTGGAGTAAACAAGTGGTCACCATGGAAACGGGTCAGAAGGCATTTAAGCACAGCAAAGCTCCCAGCAGAGAGGTTGAATACCCTGTCAAATGTAAAAGTGCAGCAGCTAGAGAGAAACACAAGGAGAAGACACTACGGGAAAACCCAGAGATCCTCTTCACTGACTATGCCCAACAAAAGAATGGAAGAAAGAAAAATAACCTCATATTCTTCACTGATTCCATCTACATCTGGAAAGATACCGTGTCAAACAACTACCCATATGTATCCAGTGAAGGCATCGGCTCAGGGGGCAGATTAAAGATCTGCAAAGATGAACACCTGGACAAGGAAGACCCCCTTCTCACCATCACATACTACACCAAAGGAAAGGTCATGGTCCAGGGAACGAAGCCAACCTGGAGTCCTTTGAAGATGCATTCTCTCTGTTAAAAACAGAGGTGAACACCAAGAGGATGATTGTTCACACTGACAGTGAAGATGATGAGACAGAAAACCCCACCACCTTGTCCATCTCTGCCCCTCCTACACCTGCCACCTCTACCAACAGGCTAAAGGAGAGTATGGCCCTATTAGAGCTGGACTTTGCTGAATTTAAAGAGCTGACCCAGGCCAGGCTGTGTGAGCCCCAAAACACCACTGTGCAGCAGATTCAAGAGGAGCTCCAACAGCTCAAAAGAGACAACCAGTCATTGGCATCTGACCTTAGAGGGAGTATAGAGGCACTGAAGCAGGAGAACAGGATACTTCATACTCAAATGGCCAAAGTAAAAGAAGATGCTGAGAACAGAGAAAGGAGCTTCACCAGGCAGGTCCAACACCTGACAGAGCAACTCTCAGAAATCCTGACAACTACAGAGACACAGACTCTCCCTGCCAGTGTCCCAAAGCCTTGCTCTGTCTCTGTACCTCCATCTCTGCTCTACACCCAGTCCAACAACACCCTGGCAGCTCCTTCTACACCTACACTGCCAACTGCCAACAACCAGCTCTGCCCATCACAGCCTGCCTCCACCCAGCCTGAAGAACAAGCCCCACAAGTGGTCCTACTGGTTGACTCAAATGGGAAATTCCTGGACACAAACAAGCTATTTCCTGGTAAGAAAGTGCTTTCTAAACGCTGCAGCACCACAGGCCAGGCAATGAAGCTGTTAAAAAAGGAGACCCTCAGGAGCCCTCAATGCCTGGTGATCCACACAGGAACAAATGATCTGCACAGCCTCCGGAAAGGTACTGCTGAGGCAGTGAAGAAGATGGCAGAGAAGGCCAGTAAGGAATTTCCTGACACCCGCATTGTGATCTCCACCCTGCTGCCTAGGACAGACATCCCGCCTCATGCCATCCATGACATTAATATGGAGATCAGAAGAGGATGTGCCACCTTACCCAATGTCCACCTGGCCCTCCACCCAACCATTGGCATCTGGGACCTCTATGATGGACTCCATCTCCACAAAGAGAAGGTGAAGATCTTTGCGAAGACTCTCAAAGACACGGCCCTAGGACGCAGACCTTCTATCCTCTTCTCAACTACACGCTTCAGTGATCATCCCAGACCTCCTCCTCCCCACCACCCCAGGATCATCCCCCCTGCTGCCAGGAGGCACAACAGCTCAGCCTGGACCTCCCCACCCGCCCACCACCTAACCATGGTGGAACACAACCAGAGAAGGCTACTTTCCCCCTCCTTAATCCCTTCCCACCGTCCTCTTTTACAACATCGACAGCAGAGCTACGCAACAGCACCTGTACCCGACCTGCCTCCCCACCCACAGCAAAGGAGTTATTCTTCAGTTGTAGCCCCGCCCCCTGCCACAGCCCCGCCCCCTGCCACAGCCCCACCCCCTGCTGACTCTGAGCTGGGAGACATCAGGAAGATGCTGCAAACTCTATGTACCCGACTTCTGCCCAGCTAAGATATACATACACAAAACACTTTACCATTTGGGTAACAGAACATTGATATATATTTAGTTAGTAATAGTAATAATAACAATGGTAGAAATGAGTATAATGGTAATATTTATAATTTTTAAATATTTATTTAGTATTATAAATGGATAGATAGTTGAAGGTTTTTTTTTTTTTTTTTTTTTTTTTTTTTGTCCTACTATATGGGTTCATTTTGTTTGTTTTTAATGCGCTCATTACATATAAGCTGTTGGAATATCCAGGGTCTCCACTCCTCGACATTTGAGCTGAAGAGTGAAAACCCTGAATTCATTAAATCTATAAAAGATGTTGACTTAATTATATTGACAGAAACATGGTGTAAAAATGATTCACTCATTCACTGTCCCTCAGGATATAACGAAATCATGGTGCCCTCTATAAAATTTAAAAACATACGTAAGGGCAGAACATCGGGGGGGATCTTGGTGTGGTACAAAGGAGATCTATGCAGTCAGATCTCAACAGTAAAACAGGGTAAATCCCATGTTTGGTTGAGAATAGATCAAACCCTTGGCATTACTGATAGAGATCTCTATCTATGTGCAATATATATACCCCCAGTTGACTCTCCTTATTTTGAAGAAGATATTTTTGATACTCTCCATTCAGAAATCGCCTACTTCCAGGCCCAGGGAAATGTTCTTCTAACTGGCGATCTGAATGCACGAACAGGAATTGAACCTGATGTCATCGACCCACAGAGCCACAACCATGCATTTGATCAGGCCCCCCTATTTACCACACCAACCATCACCCATCGGAACAACCTTGATTGTGAAATAAATCAAAGTGGCAGGGAGATAGTGCATCTCTGTCGGGCTTTAGGCCTGTACATAGTTAATGGTAGGTTCAGAGGGGACTCTTTAGGGAGATTCACCTACTCCTCAGCTCATGGATCTAGTGTAGTAGACTATGCAATCACTGACATGGACCCCTCAACTATCAGTGCATTCACTGTCAGACAGCAATCCCCACTTTCAGACCACAACCAAATTAATCTGTTCTTTAAACTCCCAGATCAATTAAATCCCAAAACAAAAGAACCCAGTAAGCTGTATGAGTTAAATCCTGGCTACAGATGGGCCCTAGACAGTGGAGACAAACTCATCATGGCTTTGAAATCACCTGATCTGATGAATGACATATTCACATATGACCAAACTCAATATGCCCCTACCAAAAACGGTGTGAACAAGGCGATTGATGACATCAACACGATATTCCATAAGGCAGCTATCAGAGCTGACCTCATAAAACAGAAACATAAGCCTATTAGAAAACAAAATGTCGAGAAATGGTTTGATAAAGAATGCAAGACCATCAGAAAGGAACTTAGAATTATAGCAAATGAAAAACACCGCCAACCAAACAACCTGGCCTTACGCATTAGATACAATGAAATTTTAAATAAATACAAATGTACAATTAGGAACAAAAAACAAAATTATACCCACATGAAACTTGAAGATATTGAAAACGCCATTAATCAAGATCAATTCTGGAATATGTGGAACAAGTTCAACACAAAACAACAACAAGCATTACCCATTCAAAATGGTGATATCTGGAAAACACATTTTGAAAACCTTTACAAAGACATACCAATTAAACAAATTAGACCAGAACAAAATTTTATAAAAGAAAAACTCCAAACATTAGAACAAACAATTAAAGACAACCAAAACCCTCTTGATTCTCCAATTACTTGGGAAGAATTGATCACACAGACAAAATCTCTCCAGCCGAGGAAAGCTTGTGGTCCAGACAGCATTAAAAACGAGATGCTCAAATGCAGCACCCCAGAGATGCAGACTGCAGTGTTAAAGCTGTTCAATATTGTTCTACAGTCAGGATGTTTTCCTGACATCTGGTGCAAAGGGCTCATTTCCCCCATTCATAAGAGTGGGGACAAATCAGACCCTAATAACTACCGTGGCATCTCTGTCAGCAGCTGTCTAGGCAAACTATTCTGTAGCATTCTTAATAAAAGAATGCTAGATTTCATTGAGGAACACTCCATCTTAAGTAAAAGTCAGATTGGTTTCCTCCCAAAACACCGCACCACTGATCATATATATACCTTACACACATTAATTGATAAACATGTACACCAAACTAAAAATGGTAAAATATTCTCTTGTTTCA
>CM070819.1:1625729-1698229 GCA_036326025.1 Chrosomus eos | reverse complement strand
CATGAAAACATACAGATTAATGGGTGTTTTTTTTTTTTTTTTGCAGCCAATCACATCATGCCTCTTTTTCAATGTCTTTTTCAAATGCTGCTTTCACTTGTTATTAATAACCAGATTAACTTTATTTCTGTCAGAAGCTCTTATTGAGAATTAACAGGTTTTGGTGTTGACGATTCATTGAATGTTTAATTTAAAGTCACCAGAATCGTGATTAGTGTCAGCTTTAATTGGGGTCTTGACCCTGGACTCTTTAACATCAGTTTTCTCTGGTTGCTATAAATGTGAGTTTATTTAAACACATATGAAATAGCTGAAATAATCATGGGAATAACATGCTCAGGTGATAATATTATCATCATGGACATGTAAGATTATTAAGCTCAGCAAGAGTTTAATATTTGAAAGAGGAGTGTAGTATTTATGAGATGATTTTTAAAAAGATAAGCGTATTGTAATTAACTTTTAATTAATTTTTAAAACACATTTCAAGGTATCAGACAGACTTCAAGAATCAGCATATGAATCTCAACAATGGTGACAAATGAAAAGCTTCATGCTGCAATGCATTCTGGATGCCACCATAGTACAAATCTCATCCATGACTCCCAGCATGCATTGCAGCATGAAACTTTTTTTTGTCACCATTGTTGAGATTAATACGCTGATTCTTGAGGTCTGTGTTTGACTTCTTTTTGCTGTAGATTAAAATTATCAGAAAACTTTTTTATTCTTATTCTGCACTATTGGATAGCATGGTGTAGTGTGACAAGAGTGTTATAACTAACAGCACATAAAATAATGAATGTGCACTATCCATATACTCAATCTGATCAACACTTGCTGATTATGACATCATCAAGCAACATCTGATCATATTTTCTCTCACTACAACGAATTGTAATATATGACAATACTGTTAAAGCAGCCAGAGAAACACTAAAAGAAGAGTGAAGGGTCAAGAGCTCAAATAAAGGAGCCATTAATCACGATTCTGGTGACTTCAAATAAAACATTCAATGTAACATCAACATCTAAAGCTCAGTTAATTCTCAATAAGAACTTGTCTATGTAGATTCATGATGTCTAAACCATCCAAATGTTCAAACAAACTCTTTATTAAAGTCACTGGACTACATAAACACAAGTTAACAATACGTTTCAGTGTTCATCCAAACACTCAGTTGTAAAAACACAGGAAGTAACTCTGGCAAATACACACCTACAGTCACATGTGACACATATCTGACACAAGTTGTGTAACTATAACACATTAGTGTGTAAAAGGTTTCAACAAACTTCTGTGTAAGAGGAATAACACATTAGTTGTGTTAAAGGTAATGCAAAATGTGTAGTCCTTATAAACACAGAGGTGTGTTAAGATATAACACAGGTTGTGTGTTAAATTTGACACAACATGTGTTGTCCCTGAGCACACACACTACATGTGTTAAAATCTACACAACATGTGTTGTCCGTGAGCGACAACACTACATGTGTTAAAATCTACACAACATGTGTTGTCCCTGAGTACACACATCACATGTGTTAAAATCTACACAACTTGTGTTGTCCCTGAGCTGATTCAGCACATGTGTTAAAATCTACACAACATGTGTAATAGTTTTATAAGAGCGCGCCGACACTCACCATCACTGTGATTGGTATAAAGTGTTTGCTACGTTCTCAAACAAACAGGCCAGTGTAAATACACGTTATTTATATACAATATTTAGTCAGTTGCTACATTTGAATTAAATTCAAAGTGCAAACTCTGTTAACTGTTATTTCTCATCAACTTTTGTCAAAAGCTGCATTATCAATTATGAGTTGAAGCATGAATAACTGAATAATGTCCAGTACAGTGAGTCAGTACAATGTGTGTATTAAAATGACTTGTACATTTATTGTGTTAAATTTGACACAACATGTGTTGTCCCTGAGCACACTCACTATATGTGTTAAAACTGACACAACACATCTCTTTTTAGAGTGTACATTTTTAATTCCACATTAATCCATCAAAACACAAGTTAACACATCTTTGTGTAAAAATAACACATCTTTGTGTTGACCTAGTTGACACAATAGATGTGTTAAAGAAAGGGACACATAAGTTGTGTCAAATTTGACACAATATGTGTTGTCCCTGAGCTGATTCAGCACATGTGTTAAAATTTAACACATTATGTGTTGTTTTTAACACATCTGTTCTAAGAGTGAATATCCCAAAAGTCTCCAAAGATATTTTATTTCAGAGAAATTCCAATTTTAAATAAGTGGCCGTCCCGGCCAACAAATGTCGCCTGTCAATGACGCAATATCCGCGCTATCCTCGGTTTCCGCTCGAAATGCCATAGCCATGATGTAACCATGGCGACAGACATGGACAACTGCGTAATCCGTGACGTTTAGCGGCACAAAGTTCTTGTTTCGTTCAAACATAAACCATGGCAAGCAGACTTTGGGACAAACAAGGAGAACTAAAATGAGGATCAATATCAGCGGGGCGTTTTTGAGATGCCGAGAGCTCCACGTCCACGACTAACTTGGACTCGACAGAGCTTCACGAGTCACGACTTGACAGCTTTATTAGACAGGTGAGCAAATGTACATAAAACAAATCAATGTTAACGTTAGCTCAACATGATGACATGTTAGAATATGATCAGTACGTTTTTCTAATCTTGATCTAACGTTAGCTGCTATGTTTCGTATAGAAAACGAACACGTAGAATAACAATTAAAAAACTTTCATAAACACATTTAGAAATAAACGAAATAAACTTTCAACACACATTTAAATGCCGTTTAGTGTGATAGTGTAACGTTAGACCAAGTGAAACAGCGCTGCGTTCCCTCAAGTTTAATTCGTCTAATAAACTGACCTGTGTGAGTAATCCAGCACTTGCGTGTAGTTCTGTAGAATTAAATGTCCTTATTCCTTTATATCCGTGGGACTCCACGTGATACTTTATTATCCGTGGGACTCGCGTGATATACTTTATATCCGTGGGACTCGCGTGTGATATACTTTAGCAATCGCGACCTGCTTTACACCACTGTAATGTTAAAAAACATGAGTGTTTTCACTCATCCCTAAACATTATTAGATCCATCCAGGGTTGCCAGGTCTGCACAAAAAAAGCAGCCCAATTGCTCATCAAAACTAACCCAATCACGGCCAAAAATAGTCAAATAGTGTTCCCGGGTGTTTCCCCGATAACAATCATGTTCCAGTGGGTAAAACAATCGCGTCAACCCGTGCACTACACAAACAACCGCGGAAACAATGCAGGCATACGGACCTGGCAACACTGGATCCATCAGCTTGACAGCAAGCATAGACATATCTATGGACAGCAAGTCCCGTCATTCAGCTCGACACTGCGTCATAAACATACGCCTTTGTTATTGTTGGAAACTGCGCCCTCTTGTGGCCAAAAAAGTTACATACTGTATCTTTAACTAATTTTAATAAATACAACTATCAATTAAAAAAAATGTACATGTACATTAAGATTAATAAATGTGTTGTTCATTTTAACTACATTGGTTAACATGAACTAAAAATGAACAACACTTATTATTAAAATGAAACCTTACTGTAAAGTTTTACCACTAATTTAAAATCTTAATAAAATGTATAATAGTTACTCAGTTGTACTAAAATAACATTATTGTATCACCAATCCACTGCGATCTAAAACTGGGTTTCTGAAGTCATTCGAGAAATGCTGCATGCTTTAGATCATGTGTAACTGTGATTTTAAGTGAAGCATATTCATAAATATTTATTTTCATAATTTAACAACCACCTCTAGTACCTCATCGCTTCAGTAAATAATGCATCATGAACAGGGAGAGTGTTTCAGTCTTCTTCACTTAAATACAGATTTTTTTTTTTGCAAGTATAATCCTCGAAGCCTAAAGAACATTCCCAAGCTCTCAATTGAGCTGCTTTTTTTTTAACCGTCCCAATGAATTGTGTGTAAGAATGGCACTTCAGTGAAGTGTGTGGATACACATATAGCATGTAAACAGTAGCTTTACACCGTACGCTTCCAATGCGGATCTGCTTGAATTTGACACTGTTCATTAAAGCAGGATCAGGATACAGCAAACGGCCCATGTGAAACACCAAACTCAGGTTTACTGATGCAGAGCGAATGATCATCTCGCATTGTCTTGTGTCCGTGGTTAGTGAAACAGAACTGAATTCTGGACTCATCTCTGTCAGTGTGAGTGTTTTCTTAAAGGACGACCCAATGAAAGCCATTTTAACTCCTGAGAGGGTAAATTACCAAGTGTTTTCATTGGCACTGAACGAGAAGTGCCTTGTTGTTCCTTCATAATGAGCCGCTTTCCAGACTCTCTGGTGGAATAAACTGTGAAACCATCAAGAAGCAGCATCGTTTTATTTCTTTAGCTCTAGTTTGTTTCGTAATCCAGCTAATCCAATGAAAATGGCATTGTATACTGAGAATATTTGCTCTGTGACGAACTGCTTATGCTCTATTGTAAGTCACTCTGGATAAAAGCGCCTGTAATTGGTATTTCCAATACCATGTTGGGTGGTTGCTCAGTCAAAAGAGAAATAACCCATAACCCTAATGAATGAGCTTAAAAAAGCACCAATAATTAATACTGTTTAGTAGGGCTGTCAAATAAAAATTTGAACTTCAAATATTCGTTGAATTAAAAAAAAACATCTATTTGAATTGTTGGGAGGCGCGCGAGACATGATGATGTAACTGACATGGTTTGTTTTTGTTAGTTTATCTAGTACAGCACTTTGTGGCTGCGCTGTTAATTTGAAAAATGGCGGGGCATACTCGGGGCATAAATGCAACGACATACTTTTACCATACCTGCACATTGGTCAGAGCTGAACGTGTGTTTTCATCAGTCAACAAAAGCACTCCGCACTCGCTCAGATCTAGACAGGTGTCCGGTGTTTTTGACCAACAATATGTAGATGTAGTGAGAGGAAGTGGATCGTTTCTGAATGACAGTTTGCCATTTTGTGTTCATGTAGTTCATTACGCTGTCTGTTGAAGTGTGTTTTCTCAGTGTACTGATGCATTTACACAGTTTTCTGCACTTTTGTTACTTAATTTTACTTGCAGCACATTAAGGAAATAATATATAATCTTTAAAGGCACACTATGCAGGAATTCCGTTTTTGTCAAACAGCGACCCCTAGAGTCGCTGTGGAGTACTTGTATTTAACGTTACTGTCGTAAATACCACTCACGCAGAGCGTCTCTGCACTCACGGCCTGATACCCCTTTGAAGCTGTTATATTAAGGTACAAATCTTGCATAGTGTGCTTTTAAATAAGAGATCTAGCGCTAAAATGTGTTTTTGAACTCAAGCTGAGTGCTCGTGTCCGCTGCTATCAGTGTCATGGACACAGTGCCTCTTGTGGCGGCGCGCGCGCAGTCTTCACTCGGACGCGCTTTTCAATCTATCGCCGTTGCGGAGACTCTCTATTCATTCTGGTGAAATCACAAAATAAAATGCACACAAAGACGCCTTTGGAGAAGGCGCACCGTCTTTGGAAGGTCATGTGACCTGGAGAACGTATCACTTTACGACCGTCACGTGAGAACAGGCTCTGATATACTACAGGGACGCCTTTGCTTGTTTTAGCAGTTTTAAACTTTTTACCTTGCCTCAGCCATGGCCAGGAGTCGAGCAGGCGGAAAAATAGTAGCAAAAGCCTTAGCTCCATGAGTATATCAGAGCCTGTTCTCACGTGACGGTCGTAAAGTGATACGTTCTCCAGGTCACATGACCTTCCCAAAGACGGTGCGCCTTCTCCAAACTCACATAGGCTGTATTTGAAGAGGGCAGCCCCGCTTGGAGCATTGATAGTGTCAAGCGCTGTATATTGGCCTGAGGAATCATTTAAAATAACTCGTATGCGTCAACTCTTTAGGTCACAAAGTCAGCGGTGTGCCTTTAAGAACTATTGTTTTAAAAGTGAAAATATGCGATGCTTGATTTGGTGTATATTTGCTTATTGCACTCGCTTGCGCCCATAGCTTGTCCATTGAAGAAAACACAGTACTTTTCCTCAAAATTTAAGTAATGCCTTTAGAATTCGAATATACTTAGAATTTTGAAATTCAAATTTAGCTTTTCAGCCATTTTGACAGCCCTACTATTTAGTTATTTACCAACTCAGGAGACAGTTTCGCCTTGTTATTAAAGGATCCACAGCTCCATAATTTCTCCCGATAGAAGCCACTTTTTAAAACAAAGTCTGTATCTGGAATGTACCGTCATTTCCATTGATCCATTAGTGTTTAAACATTCGTCAGCATCACGTTCCTTAAACGTTAGTTTCCGCCACCCCCGCTGAGCACTCACTGTTGAGGGGACGCTCTTCCAGACAGATGTCTTCCGTCAGAGAGCTGCAGTTACTGGCGCCCTCCTGTGGCTCGGAGGACATCTGCAGTCTCGCTCGTCCTCTGCTCCGGCTCCCCCCGTTCTGAAGACACGACACCAGCCGCTGGGACTCGGCCGAGGCCGTGCTCGCCGCCTCTGGGGTGTCGGGGCACTCGTGGGCCATCGCCGGGGCCATGCTGACACTTTTGGGGTGGGGCGTCTGGCTGTGGGTGTGCCGGTACTCTTCCTCGATGTCCTTGCCCAGTTTCCACCTCTTCCACTTCTTCAGCATCTCGCTCTGGACCTGGAGAGCAGGAGACACAGCCTGAGTCCAAGGAGTATTCTGGGGTGCGTTTCCCCAAAGCATCGTTAGCCAACTATAGCCACAAGTTCCATCGTTATCAGCACAGTTCAACGAGTCGGTGTTTCCCGAAAACCAACGAACATTCGCAAACTTGTGTGTTTTGAACGACAGATCTCGACATGTAGAAGCAGTTTTAGAAGCAGTTTCTTATTTGCATGACATGTGGACTCAATGAATCGTTATCTTGAGCCAAATAGCAAGCTATTCAGTAAAATATTTATCTTTTATTTAAAATACATACAAATATCATTTACGTCATTTAGTTTAGTTTGTCAAGAGATTTTAAACAACTTTTTTTGTAAAGTGCGTACGTGCTATAGTACGTAAGAGTGAGTCTATGATTGAATCTGGAAATAAAGCAAAATGTCTGTAATTTATAGCAAAACATCTACCATTATTTCGGTCTCGAACAGATTCATTAAAGAAAGTTATTACTCCTCCACATGCGTGACATCATTATCCGACATGGTTTAACGACCACTCTGCGACAATGCGGTTTTGAGAAACAGTCGTGACTAGCTAGCAGCCATATCACCCTGTAGCCCAAGACTGGTTCCCCACTGAAGCTAAGCAGGGCTGAGCCTGGTTAGTACCTGGATGGGAGACCTTCTGAGAAAACCAGGTTGCTGCTGGAAGAGGTGTTAGAGAGGCCAGCAGGGGTGCTCACCCTGTGGTCTGTGTGGGTCCTAACGCCCCAGTATAGTGACGGGGACACTATACTGTCAAAGAGCACCGTCCTTCAGATGAGACGTTAAACCGAGGCCCTGACTCTCTGCGGTCATTAAAAATCCCATGGCACTTCTCGTAAAGCGTAGGGGTGTAACCCCGGTGTCCTGGCCACATTCCACCCATTGGCCCCTGCCAATCATGGCCTCCTAATAATCCCCATCCACTGAATTGGCTCTATCACTCTCTCTCTCTCCAACTATAGCTGGTGTGTGGTGAGCGCACTGACGCCGTTGTACTGTGGCTGCCGTCGCATCATCCAAGTGGATGCTGCACACTGGTGCTGGTTGAGGAGAGAACCCCTGATATGATTGTAAAGCGCTTTGGGTGTACAGTAGTACATATGAAAGCGCTATATAAATGCCTCATTCATTCATTCATTCAGCTAGTTTGGTTTCTTCAACAATGCATATATTTTCTAAAATGTTCAAATTTCATATTCCACCGAATAATGTAATCATTTTTCATATTGGCATGCTATTTTTATTTATCTGTGTTTAGTCGCTATTTTTGTTTGTTTTTTGCGCTCAAAAAGTATTCTCGTAGCTCGATAAACTTAAGATCTAGCCACTGTAGTCACTTGGACTCTTTTAACGATTTCTTTAATAACTTTTGGGGGCTGTCAAGTTTCAATCCCTTAGAAGCCTATGGATCAGTGATCCAGCTCTCAGATTTAATCACAAATATCTTAATTTGTGTTCCGAAGATGAACGAAAGTCTTACGGGGTTGGAACGACATGATGGTGAGTGATTACTGACAGAATTTTCATTTTTGGGTGAACTATCCCTTTAAATAAAATAAATGCTAACCGTTAACCGATTTAACGCTTTACTCAATTACTAAACCTTTAACTTTAACCAAAATGATAATGAAAATATAAATATAAAAACTAACCCATAATATAAATAAAACAATAATAGTACCTCAATGATACAAAAAAAAAAGAAAAAAGGAAGAAGAAAAAAACACTAGTCTTGGGTCAACAATCAAGTCCAAAAAAGAAAAAGAAAGTGTTTCTGGAGCTAAAGCATTCGAGAATTGCTGCTTTTCTGTGATTTTAAGTGATGATTTTGAGAAAAGAGAAATCTTTCTTACCTCTTTGTTGACAAAGCAGTACAGGATGGCCACGAGCAAACCCTACAGATGACAACACACATGAACCTCCTCCATCTGCAGATAAAATCCAGTGTGTGTGTGTGTGTGTGTGTGTGTGTGTGTGTGTGTGTGTGTGTGTGTGTGTGTGTGTGTGTGTGTGTGTGTGTGTGTGTGTGTGTGTGTGTGACCTTTGCCCTCTGACCTGGAAGGAGCTGAACAGGAGGTCATAGAAGAGGCGGATCAGCCTCAGAAGAGACTCCTTCGGCACGGACTCGTCGATGACGAAGGTGAAGAGAATGGCGTGAATTCCCAGCAGAGGGATAAGTGTGAGCGTGGACTTGGCCAGCCTGAGGAGGTCGAGAGATACACACACGTTCAATGAGGCCGTGACGTGTGTTTGTGTGAAATAAAGATGACGCTCTTCACCTGAACTTATAGTCGGTGTATCTCATCTGATGCGCCTTCAGCTTGGACATCAGAATCTTTATTATACGAATGAATATGAAGAAATTAATCTAATCCAGAGAGAGAGAGAGAGAGAGAGAGACAGAGAGAGACAGAGAGAGAGAGAGAGGTTAAAATCATGTGTGATCATGTGATGTGTGTCATTCAAACGACACCAATATCTCTGTACATGGTAACATCTGGGCTGTCAAGCGTCACGCATTGAGCGTGAGTCACTCATTTCGGTCTTTTGTCACGCTCTCCCCGCCACACATTGTATTTCTCACGCTGAAAAACTATTTGATATATAATTAATGTGCCGCAGCGCCCAAAACGCGCCGCTCTCACTGTGGAACCGGCAGGAATCAAGCGCGTCTCCTCTGGTGTTGTTCGTCGAGCTATAGCCAATTAGAAAATAGCACTATTGTATCCGGGTAAGATGTAACGCAACAACCAATCACCCCCTGCCCCCCCCCCACCCCACCCCGTCATAACAGTGTGAGGACGATATATATATATATATATATATATATATATATATATATATATATATATATATATATATATATATATATATATATATATATAATCAAATATTATAAAATATAATAACTATGTTTTGTTCTACAAACAAAAGACAGGCAATGTACTATAACAAATGTTAATAGTTTTTTAAAAGTTAAAATTATACTTTATGCATTTGTTTTGTCAAATGATTAACAATATAAATTGAACAAAGCTTAAAACAAACAAAATAATACAACGAAAACAAAGCTTGAGAGCATTTAAACATTTGATTTAATTGAAAAGCATTTTTTAAATAAAATGTTTTTTTTTATATATTTTTTTATATATATAGCCTATATACATATATATATATATATATATATATATATATATATATATATATATATATATATATATATATATATATATATATAGGTGAAACGCGAAAAAATTGAATATCGTGCAAAAGTTATAATTTTGATGATTATGGTTTACAGATTATGAAAACCCCAAATTTAAAATCTCAGAAAATTTTAATATTACCTCAAATCAATACAAAAAAAGGATTTTAAATACAGAAATGTCGGCCCTCTGAAAAGTATAATCATGCATATGTATATTTATACTAAATATATTAGTTTCACCTTTTAATTTGAATTACTGAAATACATGAACTTTTGCACAATATTCTAATTTTTCGAGTTTCACTTGTTATACAAACATCTTAAATGTATCTTTGATTAAATCGTTTAAAAAATATATTTATAATAATGTTCTTTTAAACTTTGAAACGTTCTAAAACACAAAAGTAGCGCAATGCCTTGCCACGCCCACTTCCGGCATCAGACTGTTAGGCTGGCGCTGTCGTCCTCACACTGTTATGACGTATGGTTCTGCGGTTCTGCAGAACCATACGTCATACGTCATCTCAGTCTATTCCCCCCCCCCGTCGGCTCGATGTCACTCTAAGCAGTCTTCAAAACTTGAGAGCCCTGTAACATGTCAACACATAATGCATTATCATACCCTCCACATACACATCAATGTGATCGCATTAATATTCATAGAAAAGGTGTGGTCTTCAGCACACAAATCTGTATGTTTGAAGCCTAAAATATCCACATAATATAGCATCTAAAAGAAAAAAACCCTTCCATGTGTGTTTATGAAAACATGCTGATTTTACTGTATTCCTGCATCATATACTCTGACATTAGAAGACTAGATTTAGTTCTGTGTGATTTCTGAAGACTGAAGAGATTCACTGTGACAAACACTAATCAGTAAACTAACACAGTTATAGCATTACATTGATGAGTTTACATGATTCCTGAATTCATCCACACAGACTATATCACTTCATAGTTATTAGTCACTTGGAATTGATTTATAAACCGAAATGCAGTTAAATGTAAAAAAATTAATAAACAACAAATATATATTAATAATACATACATTTATGTCTAAATAAAATGCAATTATTATTTTTAAGTAACAGTAACAAGCATTAACCTATATTTACGGGTCAAACCCACCAAAACAAAATCAAAATAATGACAGAAGATATAAAGTACACAATGTGCTTAACTCTGCATCAAACATAAGGAATATTATGTTTATATATCATTTTCCAACAACTTTTCAGTAGCTGAAAACCAAAAGTGCATAAGGTATCAATAGCAACATTCAGTGCCGAGCTCTATATTCGCTACCGTACGTCATATACCGTCATCATTAGATTCACATATCGCATTAAAAAAAGTTTTCATAACCTGTTTCTGCTAATGCCTGCTGTTTTTTGATGTACTTTTTTATTAAATCAAAACATGGCACTGCTGCAGTACAAATGGGACTCGTGAAATAAATCATTTCCGTTGTGTAGAACCAACATTTCTGTTGTGATGGTCTTCATTACTTTGTAAAGCCCCTGGAGCATTTTTATATGTGTTGATGAGCGCGCCGAACAAACGCTCAGTGACACGCCGAGTTCATAAAGCGTTCCTGAGCCCGAGGCGCTCCATGAAACAGTCCTCGGATAATATCAGCGAGAGATTGTGTGTGTGTGTGTCTGAATGCAGAATAATATCAGAGACCGCCTGAATCTCAATACTTCAGCACATACATATGCAACACAAACACACACAGAGCAGATCTTCTGCATAGACACATGACGAATGGGTTTGTTGACATGCAAAGTTCTTTTCATTGTTAAACACGTTGAATGAGATCAGGTGTAAGTCTCTTACCAGATACGCAAACAGAATGGGAGAACGGATTATCCACCAGTAGCCCATGTTGATATTCCTTTCCCAGCATCTGCATATGACAAAACATCACAATCCATCGATTAAAACATGAACAAATACTAATTCATAACAATGATAATACATTGTTCATAAAACTGGTGACACCAGAGTTTGCATTTTCATGGAATGCTATTTTCAAGACACTTCTAAGTGGATTTAGCTCTAATAAATAGCCTACATTTTAATTTAATTTATAACATGCATTTAAATTAAAATGTAGGCTATTTATTATAGCTAAATGATGCTAAATGATCCCATGATGGAACCGCTGAAAGGTTCTAAATATGAAGCACCTCACGGAACAATTTAAGGTTCCATATAGAAGCTTTTCAAGACTGATGTGACATATTTCAGAATGAAACTGCATATTTAATAAGAAACAACAGAAATCTGAGGTGCAGAACTTTATTTTATCCACCGGGAACGGATTGGATGGTCGAGGCAGACCGACTTTGATTATATTTGGATTATAGTTTTTCTTTTAGAATAACAATCCCTGATAAATAAGTCCAGAAACTAGTAAACAGGGTGAGTTTAGATGTCATATTGACTTTAATGTGTGTGTGTGTGTGAGCACTGATTACACTTCTAAGTAAGAGTAGCAGGTGTCTTAAATTAGGCATTTCCATGCCAACGATCATTGTTATTTGAACAGAGGCGTTTTTTCCTCATTTAATGACTATTTCTAATAAACCCCACTCATACATCTGTGAACCTGAGCGCATCTGTTCCAACAGGGTGAGCTCATTAGCTTTCATAGGTATTTATTTGGTACGTTTTTGTCTTTCACAAACTTGTACATACACACAAATTGTTTTAATCCTCTAGATGAGTCTGAACTGGAACCAGTGTGAGTTTTTAATACCCCAGCGGGACTCGTTTATCAGACCGTGGACAAATCCAAATTAAATTCGAAGTCAAATTCATGAAAAATGAAACCCTGTAGGCACTTACAATAGCACATTTAAACTGTTATTTGTCCATTTTTCTTGAGTATTTAGGGTATTTTTTTTTGTCATTTTCAAATGTGCTTTTATAAAAAAAAACTTAAAAACGAACAGGGATATTTTTTGGGTGATATAAAAGCAGAAATGTAATTTTATAAAAGTACTCGCAATAATTCATCTGTTAATTAACTTGTTTTAAGCACAGAATATTGAGCTTTTCGTCTTTATTCATAAACGTGGCCCTGAGCTGCAATAGTGCACAACAAAGAAAACCAACAAGGAAAATAAACCTATACAAACTGAACTGTGGGTTATGAAATATGTAGTGTCACCACATCACCCACTGATGAATCAAATTAAACTCAAAACAATAAACAGAAAGGCAAATAAAAGAGGGGGAGTTATCATAGATGTTTTACCACAGGGAGGAAAAGAGAAAGAAGGACCAAATACAGAAGCCATGCGAGAGAAAAGCGTGAGTTACAGCGACTCGACATCCGCTGCTGACCATCATAACCGGAGCAGCTGATTGGTGCAGAAAGAAAGGGGCGTGGCTAAAGTCACAGGAGGTTCATCAGCTCTCCAAACACTCACACTGATCCAGAATCAGACGGCACGAGACACTAGCCAAGTTTCCATCCACTTGTCAATCGAATTATCTGAAGTTCGGTAAAAAACTCATGCGAATAAAGCTGGTGAAAGTGTGTTTCCATCAAATGGCTTTAAAGCGGATAAAAACCTGTGCGTAATGACGCCGCATGCTGTTTTGCGATCAAATTGGTATATCGAATTGATTTGAGACATGTTAAGGTATTTCCATTCATTTTCTCACCGAATTGCACAACATTCAAGCCAACATTTGCGAACAAAGTTTTACTAGACAAAAAGGATCACGCCATAATAACGTTTCCATCAGCGTTTATCGCATAAGCCGTATATCCATCAAGATAAAATCCCATGAGACCGAACGCATTTCATTTGAGTCGATATTCATGAAATTTAATCGAATTTTACTGTTTCCATAAGGTAGGGTGACCATATTTTGTCCTGAAAAAACAGGACACTCGGCCCAGCAAACAGATAGGCCTACTCAAATGATACTCGAAGTTTACTTAAAGAAACCTTATTAATTTCAATACATTTAAAGTAGGTTATGCCTCCTCTGTATGGATAGAAATTTGTTATATTGTTATATGAAAACAGGACATGTCCTGGGAAAACAGGACAGTTGAGCCCTACCAATAAGGCATATCCATCACTTGATGCAGATAAAAACGTGTGGATGGAAACATAGATACTGTTAACATTTGAGAACTTATCAATACATTGCCTTTGTACACTCAGAAAAAAAGGTACAAAAGCTGTCACTGAGGCAGTACCTTTTCAAAAGGTATATCTCTGTACAGTGCATATTAGTCCCTCAAAGGTACATATTGGTAACAAAAGTGTACATATTAGTACGTAAATGGTACATATTAGAAATTTCCCAGTGACAGCTTTTGTACCTGTATATATACATCCAACTGCACTTTAAGCACACACCACAGCCACGCACACTAATGAGATCCCGCTGGTTCACACACACACACACAGGAGTTCCTCACATTAGTGTGTATTATTAAAGAGCACTTTTCTCCTGCGTTGGGTCTGAACACGACTGCCAGGGGGGATCGGCCGAGAGAACGGCTCATAAAGAGCTGATAGTCTCTCAGTCTTTATCTTCCCACACAAACTCACTCCACATCTGACAGGACGTCAGGATTTACTGTACGGCTCCCGCAGGACTTCAGCTGACAGATGTGTTTTAGCGGAAACATTCACTGGAGTCGTTTTTATAGCCCTCAAGGGGCACACTGTTTGGAGAACAGCATTGAGATGGAGAACAACTCAATTAAAAATAATCATTTTATATGTAAATCATTAATACAATGATTCATCAATATATCAAATAAATAATTGAAAGATAAAATGCAGCCCTAGAATATTCTGTATTATCAAATATAAAATAATGTATGTATTATATAATTATTTATTATAAAAACAATTATATAGACATTTTAACACTGATTTCTCTCACTTTCTTATATATATATATATATATATATATATATCTTTGTAACACTATTATACTTTTCTCATATTTTGAATCAGTTTTAATTTCATATTGTGCTTTATCATTTTAATTTTAGTTTATTTTTTAGTATATTTAAAAAAAATAACAATATATCTAGATAGTTTTTATTCATTTTTATTCAGTAATTTTAATTTAGTATATCAAATTAAATTAAAGTATTTTTTTTTGCTACTAGCTGAATAAAATGTTTTTTTTATTGTATTTTATTTCAGTTAATGTTCATTTTATCTCAAGTAACGAAATTGTTTTTATTTTATGCATTCATTTTTAGTTAACTAGAATATACCTGCTTTCATGCAACGTAAAACATACGTAAGATTCAACATACACTGTTAGACCTTACCAGGTTTTTTTACAGTAAAATACTGGCAACACTGTTGCCAGTTATTTACTGTAAAAATGCACTAAAACTCAAGTTAGCTAATTTCACTTGCAGAAACCGACTGCATTAAACTGTCATTTAAAAGTATTAACTAAAAATTATAATGCATTAATAATGTGAGCAAAGTATTATTGTGAACTTATTTAATTATAAACCAAAAAAAAAACAACTTTTGAAAATAAAGAGATTTCAACTGGACCAGCAACTATACAGTCACTGACTTTTAAATAAAACTACATGCAGCATATCAACAACATATGTTGATCTTCTCCTGGACTGAAGCACAGGCTCTACTCTTCAGCACAATGGTGACCCAAAAAACAAGATTTTACAGTAAACTACTGGCAACAGTGTTGCCAGTATAAACCTGTTTTATAACTTACAGTTTATTGCTGTTAAATACATTTTGTGGGTGTGTCTTTTTATCTTTCACTGTTAACCCTTTCAACCCCACAGGAAAATTCACACTACAAAGAGTAAAAGTAACATTGACAGTGTTGCAGTGAGATAATTAAGGGAATATGTAAGTGATTGTTGAGCATTAGTGATGAACACCTGCTGTTAACAAGCAGAATCACTGAAGGAAAGAGGAACAACAAGAACAGAAAATAGAGAAACACAAGAACTACAACTGACTTCAGCCATTACACATTATTACACTTATTATTAACCAGTATGGCTTTATTTCTGTCATACATCTACAGAAGTTGTTATTGAGATGTTTAATTGAAAATGTTTGATTTGAAGTTACCATTAAAGAGATCAGTGTTTGCTTTAGTTGGTCTGCTGATGCTATAACATGTGTATTTCTATTGCTGCTTGAACTGTGTTTTTGCAAGTCACACTTGTGCACACACACAGTTTATTAATGATTGGATATGTCAAAATATAGAAAATCATCATATTGTCTGTTCATCCACTAAAGAATTTGTTCTCACTCATTCAAAGTTTAATCCTCAACCAAAAGTGTTACATTACCACCACCGTGAAACCACAGCAATAAATTACAATGGCTCATTTTTTTTAACACATCATACATAAACAAAAAAAAAAAAACAGAGCTACACTGTCTTGAAGAAACACAGAGATATCACAATTTAGCACATTAATCTCAACAATGGTGGCAATATTTTTTTATTCATGCAGCAGTGCATGCTGGGAGTTTTATATTATCCTGGAACCTAGCATGCACTGCTGCATGAAACTTTTGATTGTTACCATTGTTGAGATTCATATTATAATTGGTGATGTCTGTGTGTCTTACTCAAGCAGGATTTTTTAATACAATATATGATTACAACATTCTTCAGAAGACATGATTAACCAAAATATAGATTTCATGTTGTAGACTCACAGATTTATTTTATTTCCATAAATTAATGTAAGTTTCATATCAAATACCCATATATTCAAAGAATATATACAGGTCTGAAAATCAGATCACAATATCAAAACCACAAGATAAACTTCCTCTTGACTTTTTCCTGCTACAACAAATTTGCTTTTATAAACTCATTGTTACAGCAGTCAAAGAAAGACAAATGTAAGAAGTCCAGGGACAAGAGACCAACTAAAGCAAATACTGATCTCCATTATGGTGACAACAAACTTTATTATTTTTACTTTATTATCTGTTAATTCTCAACAAGAACTTTTGTACAAGTATGACAGAAATAATTATAAACTGGTTTGTAAACTGGTTTCACACTCAGTGTTGCTGGAAGTCAGTTGTATTTTTTGTGTTTCTCTTTTTCTGTTCTTGTTTCTCTGTCCTTCAGTTATTCTGCTTATCAGGTGTTCATCAGTGTCTCAATTCATCAACTTCTTTTCATTCAAGTGGACTATATTAGTGAACTACTATAGGGAATAGTGAATGAGGGTATAGGATGTGATTAGGAACACAGTCTCTGAGTGTGGACTTTGAGAGCTGTTAACTCACAGTATATTCCTGTAGGCTAGTTTAGTTTTCAACAGTATATTACTGTTTTAATGGAAAATGGTATGCTATTGTATTTTATACAGTATTTTACTGTAAAAAACCTGGTAAGGTCTAACAGTGTAGGGGGTCCCTAAACTCATCAAAAATGTAATATAGTGAAATTTATGGAAAAAAATATTAACAAAAATTATCATGGCTGTAAATCAGGACAATCTGCATGTTTAAATACAGCAGCACAAAAATACGTTTGAACATTTCAGGCACACACTAAACCTGAAGTCACTGCATTAGATAAGAAACAAGTCTGTTTTACTCTGAAATTCTTTAAAACCTCTAAAATCATCAGAACTGCAGCAAACATGATGATATGTGTTTGACATCTTATCTAACGCAGAGACAGTTTTAGTAGTCAGATCTGAAGTGAAAGACACGTACTCTTCATTCTCATACAGGTATTTGACTGTCATCCACGGCAGCACAAACATGAGCGGCGCACCTGCAACACAAGACACACACACACACACAGTCAGTCTGCCAATCAAAAGCCTCGTCAGGTCATTAATATTCAGACACGCCCCTTTCATGCAGGCTTGTCTTCAGTAAACCACTTCAAAGTCAATGTAGCGTCAGAAACACTTGAGACGTTTCCTCAAACGCCTCTGGTGGGCTTGAGCTTGTGACTGTGGCGGCTCACACACACCCCAGCCGATGCAGAGGTAAATGTAGAAGTAGTTCCTCTCGGAGAAGACGGTGATGACCAGAAGACTGTGCAGATACAAGCCCTCCACCAGCAGCCAGCAGTTGTTGGCCATCACGCTGTACTGCATCATCACCATGGCAACACGACAGCCAGTCACCGTCTGAGGAACGCATGCAATATGCAAATTCAGCCTCTGATGACACACCCACTGACCAATCACAGACCGTCTGATGTACGGAAAAATGTAAATCATTATGAAAATATAATGATGGATATATAACAGATTTTATTCATTTGAAACACTTTGATAGAATATTATACGACTGCAACAAATCAAAAATTTAAGTAAAACATATCGACAACAAATTTGATTATTGACACTACACAGATCATTTCACTATTGTTTTCCGTATCTTTAACAGTGCACATTGTATGGAATATAACGTTGGGCAGGATGTGTAATAATAATGTGTACTCATTTTTAAAAGAATGGATAAAAACATTATTCACAAATTATTCCTTATTAAAAATTATTCATTATAATATTACTGTTTTTTTCATCTGATTGATTGATTGATTGATCAAGGAAATAATAGACAGGTCCTAGAATATGATATTTTATTATTTCATGAATAATTTATAAGGATAAATGTGAAAGCAACTGGAAAAAAAAGTTAATTGTTCAGATATACTATATATATATATATATATATATATATATATATATATATATATATATATATATATATATATATATATATATATATGAAGAATACACACGTTTCTTATTTTTTTTTCAAGGGAGAATTGTGTTTTTTTCTGGTAATCAAATGAATACGCAAAACCTTCATTTAATTTATTTTAATCATATAAAATTAAAAAAACTTTTTGTCAAACAACATGCTGCACAATGACCTTTACTGTTAAAATTAAAACGTGAAAGAAAAATTGTGATTATTCGGTAAAAAATAAAGTTTAGATAATTTATATGTATTAGTGTTTGTGTTATTATTACATTGAGTATATATTACGTATCTAAATTCTACTGTACAACTGTAATATATTTCTTTAAAATTAAACCGAACTTTTATTTTGACGGGTTGCTGTGAAGACCTTTGAGTTTCTGTGTGTTTTACGACATGACAATAGTTTTTCTCAAGTGAAGCGGTTAAATGTTCACAAAGTGACTTTCAGAGCGGATCTAGAAACTGGAGATGACGTTCATGTATTTGTGTCCTCCATATAGGCATATGTTGCTTTTAAGAAATAAAAAACAAATGTTTGCCTTTTTAGTAGGGATGCACCGATACCACTTTTTCCAGACCGAGTCCGATACCGATACTTTCATTTTTGGTACTCGCCGATACCGATACCGTAACCGATACCTGTATTTTTAATTTTCAATTAATTTTCAATTCATGCATTTGTAATTTTTAAATGTATTGGTAGAGAAACCAAAATAATATCAATCATATTAGTTGTTTATTAAATTTAAACTTAATTAGTTCAACAAATATATATTTCATGCACTGCATATTCATTACTGTATAAACTAAATATATATGGATCTTTTTGTAAAGTTGATAGAGGTAGCCTATTTAGCCAAGAGCAGAGAGTAATTTATTTGTCCTTTGTTTGATTAACATTAAAACACAGCAGCAGATTTATTAAAGTGCCGCCCCTTTAAGACCGAACGCACGGACGCCATTTGAATTATACTGTCTACGTTCACTTGAGATATATAACAGACTTTTACTAGGATACTCGCCAAGACAGGTGTTTTTATAAAGTTTTGTGTGAATTCGTCCGTACAAGCGCAATGCGTGAAAGACTTCCATTCAGTATTCGCACGCTGTCTGGTGGTTTTCGGGGCGCGCGCTGTGGATGTTTGAAGTTCATGGAAATTCTTGACCTGCAAATGTCCAGTAATAATGTAGGCAACCACTCGTTAAACATAAGTAAGGTAACAGTTCATGTTTTACTTACATATACGATTTAGTTTTAATCCAAATAACACGTGCTGAGTGAACGATCCGCAACCAACAGCATTCAACAGAAGTGCGCTCTCTCTCTCTCTCTCTCTCTCTCTCTCTCTCTCTCTCTCTCGTGAAAAAGGGATGCGCTCGACCAGCTCGCGCGTCTGTGTCGTAGCGCGCTCAATCCAATTGCGCGTTTTTCTCTTATCAGCTTGCGCAACATATAGTTATATAGACGACGCGTTAATATATTCTGTTTAATATTCCACTGATAAGATACATTTATTTCATATACAGCCTTCTTTTTTTTTATCCCCATTATAATTTCTGACACTGTACAGATGCTGCCTGGTATCGGTTGTTGGTATCGGGGCATTCTTACTAGTACGAGTACAAGTACATGAGCTCAGTATCGGGCCCGATACCGATACTGGTATCGGTATCGGTGCATCCCTACTTTTTAGGATTGTCACCTTCTCCGTTCCACTCGCGGGTCCATTTTTTTAAACATCTTTTTGTCATTCTTTCAGGGGGGGGGGTGCTTTTTCAAAACAATGATAGGGGAAACACTGCTTTATCAAAAAAATCTATTATATATAGTTAATTATAAAAAATATATTAAATAATATATATATATATATATATATATATATATATATATATATATATATATATATATATATATATATATATATATATATATATATACGTGTGTGTGTGTGTGTGTGTGTGTGTGTGTGTGTGTGTGTGTGTGTGTGTGTGTGTGTGTGTGTGTGCAGGGCTCCAGACTAACTTTTTTCACTAGGAGCACGCGCGCCCCCAACTGAAATTTTTATGGGCACAACCAAAAAATTTAGGAGCACACACCGTAAATCAACATACTATCCAAATATTCAGATTTCAACTAATTTCCAGTATATTACTATTTACTAATAAATACTTTGATAATAGATGCAGAAATTACAATGCCTTTGCAGTGGCCTTTTTGCCACACAAACTTCTCACTCTGAATCATCTTCCAACTGTGACACTGTACTAGGGCTGCAACGTTTCAAATATAGCTCACGGTTCAGTTTGTATCACGGTTTTAGGTTCACGGTTTCAGTATGATTCGGTATGTGGTATGTTCAGGGGAAAAAAGACTGCTGTCAAATAAAATAAAGAAACAAATAATCTAACAACAAGCGAAAGCACAAACAAATACAATAGAGCAAAGATACTAATAAAATAAACTATGACTTTATGCTTTTCAGGTAGGTCTAACATTAGTTTTCAGGTACAGAAGTTGAATAAAAATAATCAAATGTAAAATAACATTGCATATTTGACTGTATAAATTAAAGAATAATCATTATTAAAGTTACAAAAGCTATTTAATTCAGAGCTGATTCAGTACACTGTAAAAAAAAATCCTAATTTTACAGAAAATAACTGTGATTTTTTTGACGATCATTTTCTTTCATTTTAAATTGTACTCAAAACACTGTAAAAATACAAATAATATCTGTAAAATAAAAATTGAGCTGTTATTTTAGGTATTGTGACATTAATGACAAATTGCAGTAATTCACATTTTTTATACAGGAAATTGATTGTATTTTTCATACAGTATTTTTTCTGTTTTCTTAAATTACATAAAAATGTATGTAAAGTTACAAAAATAATCTGTAATTAAACAGTAACAAAACAGTTAAATGATAAAACGGTCAAATGACTGGCAGCCCTCAAAAAACTGTAACATTAAAGTAAAACATCCTAAATTAAATAAACTGAAAAACACTGTGATAATTCAGGATATACCTGTAAAATAACAATCAAATACCTTCAGTGAAAAAAAATCATAAAAAAAGGGTCAAATGACTGGCAGCTGCGGCTGCCAAACAAATACCATAAAATTAAAGTAAAATATTCTAATTCAAATAAAACTAAAAAACACTGTTATTTCACAGGTATTTCCTGCATTATTGTGATCAAATACCTTCATTGTAAAAAAATCGTAAAAAAAGGGTCAAATGACTGGCAGCAAAGGCTGCCAAACAAAACCATATAATTAAAGTAAAATATCGTAATTTAAATAAAGTGTAAAAAACTTTAACAGAAATGTTATGTCACCATGATTGAGATCAGTGTTTGCTTTAGTTGGGCTCATGACTCTTGAGTTTTAACTTTAGTTTTTCTCTGGCTGCTTTATCTGTGTTTTGATGCACGTTTATTATGGCAGTAGTTGCAAGAGAATATATCAGA
Organism: Chrosomus eos; assembly: GCA_036326025.1. Classification (NCBI taxonomy): domain Eukaryota; kingdom Metazoa; phylum Chordata; class Actinopteri; order Cypriniformes; family Leuciscidae; genus Chrosomus; species Chrosomus eos. Next base: position 1,676,071 of record CM070819.1, on the reverse strand, counting down.
TGATCATGGTCATGTTTTGATGATTTTATAGTCATCAAATGATTATCTGATGTACTGATTTAACAGTCTAATCTATATTAGATGTGAGTACATTACATATAGATGGACTTTAGTGTTATACAAAGTAAATTAATGATATACTTTTCTTCACATGATTTGTTGAAATATTGTGGAATCAGAATTATAGCAATCTCAAATAAAAAAGATATATTCCAAATAAAATGTTTAGAGTTGGTTTATTTTTTTTAGGGGTATAAATACATCAAGAATCAACCTATGAATCTCAACAATGGTGACAATCAACACAGCCTTTTAGTGACTTTATAATAGGTCAGAATTTTTTTAATTGTCACCATTGTTGAGATTCATACGCTAATTCTTGATGTCTGAGTAAGTCTGTATAATCCTGTCAAAACATTTTCTGCATAATGACTTAATTAAAAATTTAATATCTCAGCGTTGCAGAATCTTCTATAGCAATACTGTCATTCTATATTAACAATGACATTATTGCAACTTCATCAATCATTAGTAAGTCATACCGATCAGGTGGTATCATTAAAGCAGACAATTGCTCAATGAATATTATCACTAATAAGTGATTAACAACAGCTGAGTTTCTCTCAATTTTCTACAATAACAAATATGTATCAGAGACACACAGTTAAAGCAGCCAGAGAAATCTAATGATAATATCTGAAGGGTCAAGACCCCAACTAAAGCCAACACTGATCTCTATCATGGTGATATCAAACGTTATTATTTTCAATAAAATATCAACTTCTAAACCTCTGTTATTTCTCAATAAGAATGTTAGTATGAAGTAAGTCTGGATTGTAATAAGTGAAGATGCTGAGATCTTGAGAGATCTGTTAGTGTTTAGTGTTTACTGTGTTCTGTTGGGATGTAAAGTGTTTCTGTATGGTGTGTTTTGTGTGTCACCATTGTGTTGAAGAGTAGAGTCTGTGCTTGAGTCCAGGATGAGCAGAGAAACACTGATGAAATGCTGTGTGTTGCTTTATTTAACAGACAGTGACTGTGTAGTTGCTGATGACGTATAATCACAGTAAATCGCGCATGTAGTTTATAGCAAGATATTTACTTCATGCAGTGAATATGTATTTGAGTAAAAATTCAGTAAATATATATATATGTGAAATAACTGTGTTTCTGTTAAAAAGCTTAATGAAAATTTCTGCAATAGTATTTATTATTTAAATTAGGATATTTTACATTAATTTTATGGTTTTTGTATGGCAGCCATTGCTGACAGTCATTTGACCTTTTTTTCACAGTGAAGGTGTTTGATTATAATAATTCAGGAAATAACTGTAAAATAACAGTGTTTTTCTGTATAACATTTCAGGACAAAGTTTGGAAAAGTTTTTTGCACTCAATTTGAATTAGGATATTTTACTTTATTTTTACGGTTCTTGTTTGGCAGCCTCTGCTGCCAGTCATTTGACCGTTTTTTTACGATTTTATTTTTTACAGTGTAGATAAGTTCACTTAAGGCATAACAGAAACAGACTATGTCTGCTAGGATACTCATCAAGACGGACATGTTTACTTTTTGATGTGAATATGTCCATTCAAGTGCAAAACTTGAAAGAGAACTCAATATTTGCGCGCTGTCATACATCTATGGCTGTCTGAGATGAGTAGCCTACACATACACACAGACGCATACACACGCGATCGCGTGCGCGCGCACACACACACGCACACAAATCTTCTAGACGCGAGTTCTCTTTCGCGTCTTGTTCTTGAATGTTTACATTGGCAAAGCTTAAATGAGTTTAGTTTAAACACCGATGGTAACGTCTGCAGTTCAGGTCTCGCCTGCGCTCGCGCGCTATCAACTCCCGGGTGATGACGGCATAAATGACAGGTCATGTTCGAGCATTTGGCACTCACGTGAACAGTGTTTAGTCATTTTGTTCATGTTTTTTTGATTATCGCTGTTGTAATGTATTATTTTGGAAGCCAGCAAGTGAATTTAACTGGCACACTAGCCGCAGGTCGGAAGAATAGTTTGTTTGCTTGCTCATTGCTCAGACGCACATAGCATGTTGTGATATTTGTCTCCGTCTCCTTCCCACAGACGTTTAAAACAAACGCGCGCTCAAATATCTCTAGAACCCTCCCTCCACACATTAGCCACTTACACTTGCATCCTATTCTTCTCACACTCATTGGTACACATTCCGGATTCATTGATAAGCCTCTTCCACGTTTAACGTGTAAAAAAAAAAAAAAGGGGGACAAATCTACTGGTCGCACATGTGCGACTGGATGTAAAATTCAGTCGCACACTCTCAAATTTTGCAGTCTGGAGCCCTGGTGTGTGTGTGTGTGTGTGTGTGTGTGTGTGTGTGTGTGTGTGTGTGTGTGTGTGTGTGTGTGTGTGTGTGTGTGTGTGTGTGTGTGTGTGTGTGTGTGTGTGTGTGTGTGTGTGTGTGTGTATGTATACTTTTAACAAATCACACTTTTCCAAAAAACTATGTAAAATAAATGTACAAATTATTATTTAAATAAAAAGCTATTTATCTGCTCAGGATTGTAGTTTTTTTAGCAAATAAATACATAAATAAATGAATAGTTTTAGCTGACTGAAACTAAAATCTCTCATTCACACAATTCTTTGCTCAGTTTCACGTTTGCTCTTCCACGATAAACTGGAAATAATCTGACGTATATCAATGCGACTCAGTGTCTGTTTACAGAAGGAGATGTTTCGAGAGCTTGATTTGAGAGGCTGTCCTGCAGTTTCCTCTGGATTCCTGTGAAGACACGGGTCATGTGTACCTGTCCGCTGGCCCAGCGCTGCCCCTGGAAGTGATGCGGGCCGCTCTGAGCGCTGCTCATCCGGTCCAGAAGAGCGTCTTTGAGGAGGATGGAGAGCGCGCGCAGGATGAAGGAGCCGAACAGGTTCATGTGGATGTTGTTCCTCATGCAGTGCAGCTTCCTGAGGGAAAAACAACGGGAGAACTGAGATCTGGGATCAGGAGAAGTGGGCGATATGACCAAAATATGAGACATTTTCTTTCATAATAACGATCTATCTCCTGGCCTAAGAACCAAATAACCTGTTCAAAATAAATGAATAAAACAGAACTGACTCAGAAAGAACTGAGTAAGCCGGTTCTGGCTCAAAGTTTTCAGAGGATGCTAACAGTACAACCGGCAGATTGACTCATTTGGACGGGGAAGAAAATTTGACATTCAACTCTGCCTGTAGTTTGATTCATTCATTTTGAACATGATCTTTAGTTCAATAATCCATCAGGAGATATTGGTTTATTCGGTGCTGTGTAAAGGCTCATTCACTCCATTGATCAGATACATCATGTGTAATATATGATCAGATACATGTGTAATATATGATCAGATACATGTGTAATATATGACAATATATGATCAGATACATGTGTAATATATGACAATATATGATCAGATACATGTGTAATATATGATCAGATACATGTGTAATATATGACAATATGATCAGATACATGTGTAATATATAATAATATATGATCAGATACATGCGTAATATATAATAATATATGATCAGATACATGTGTAATATATGATCATGTGTAATATATGATTACCTGAACGAGACCAGGACGGCCAGAGCGAGAGTTAGCGCTGCCAGAGACAGTGAGTATCCAACGGTGTACATGACTCTGAACTTACTGAGGATCTGACCGTACTGCTTCTGCACGCACACACACACACACACACACACACACACACACACACACACACACACACACACACACACACACACACACAGAGAGAGAGAGAGACAGGGATTATCAGACCGTTAGCCCCATCGCTCAGAAGCATCATCAAGTCATTAAACTGGCGGTCTCACCTGTCCTGGGTCGTCCTGCTCACACTCGCTGGTGTTTTTCCCATGAGCCCATCTGCCGTCAGCGCCACACACACGATACACCAAGCCCTGATGAACTGATCAAACACAGCGGACACACACACCGGTCACAGCTGGACTGATTTACTGCACTTTACATTCATGAAGACCAAGATCCTAAACTAAAACAACAAATCACAAATCATTTACAAGAACTGAAATACAACTAAAATAAGTAGAAGATAAATAGTTGATTTAAAAAAAATTGCCTTGGCTGAAAATAAGTTGAAATTGAAGAACTAAAATGACCAAAACTAACTATAAAACAATACAGTCAGAGAGATTATATCAGTATTTTTTAAAGAAGAAAATACCACAGGGTTAACAATTTAGAAAACAATACATAGTCAGTAAAAGCATGTTTTAGTGTAAATAAAATCATAATTTAACTTAAATAAATATACATAGGCCTATAACCAGTGATGGTAATAACGGCGTTATAAATAAACGGCGTTACTAACGGCGTTATTTTTTTCAGTAACGAGTAATCAAACTAATTACTGTTTCCTCCGTTACAACGCCGTTACCGTTACTGACAATAAAATATGCCGTTACTATAATTGAGCTCACTGAAGTGGTTTTCATCCGAGTAGGCTCTCTCTCCGCCATTGGACCTGCAGCGTTTTTTCTCTGGTGGTGTGCGTGTGTTTATGAGGCGCAGGACTGGACTAAAACGAGGCGAACGCCGCGGGCCGGCGGGCGCGCTTGATAGTGCGCGAGAGAGACCGTGTCTGAGAGCGCGCTCGATAGTGCGCGAGAGAGACCGGGTGTGTCTGAGCTTAATTGTTTATAAAGTAGGCTACACATTTCAGCATTAGAATAATCTCTGTAGCATATTGGTGATCTGCAACGTTTTAATTTGTTTGCATGGTTATAAAATAAAACATAAGAATAACCTGCATTAAACGCTCCCAGAAAACATCTTTCTTTGACCAGTTGTGAACACGTGCGGCAGACACGACTAGAATTTGGCTCATAAATAACCTCTGATGATGACGTTCTCTGTAGGTTATAACAATAAAACCCAAAAATATAATATTTTAGTATTATTATTTAATTGTTCAGTATTATGTTTCGCGGATGGGCGTGGCAAAATGGCTCGCTAGCGCAACCTAGAAAATTAGAAAAAATTAGCCCCTCGTCCATGTTCGACCTACATGCACGAAATTTGGTGGGGACGTGTATCATATCAAGACGCACAAAAAAGCCTCAAAAACCCATACCCTAAACTCGACAGGAAGTCCGCCATTTTGAATTTGGCGGCCATTTTGGGACGATTTACACACTCCGTACTTTGAAGAACTCCTCCTAGGGATTTAGTCGGATCGACTTCAAATTTCTGCTGTGCCTTCTAAAGGCATTGACGATGAAAAGTTGTGCTCTCTGCGCGTTTTCGTCAATGGGCGTGTCCGTGGCATCGATGATTCGCCATGAAACAGGAAGTTGGAGTAACTTTGCTGTACATGCTCAGATCTGCACCAAATTTTGCACGTTTGACAAGAGTCCCGCCCTGAACACATGTACATGCCGACATTCACCCCCAGTCATAGCGCCACCTGCTGGCAACAGGAAGTGACCTTTAACGAAGCAGCCCCCGCCGCACGTTTGACCTACATGTACGAAATTTCTGTGGCACATCAACCATGTCCAGACGCACAAAAAAGCCTCTTGGAGCGATGCCCTAAACCCAACAGGAAGTCGGCCATTTTGAATTTTCCGTCAAATTTTGGCTGATTTACACACTCCATACTTTAACGAACTCCTCCTAGGGATTTAGTCCGATCGACTTGAAATTTCTGCTGTGCCTTCTAAAGGCATTGTCGATGAAAAGTTGTGCTATCTGCGAGTTTTCGTCAATCGGTGTGTCCGTGGCATGGCATCATAAATCAACTCATCGCCATGACAAAGGAAGTGGTTGTAACTTCAGTGTACATGCTCACAGCTGCACCAAACTGTACATGTAGGATAAGAGTCCCGCCCTGAACTCATGTACATGCCCACATTCAGCCACAGTCATAGCGCCACCTGCTGGCAACAGGAAGTGACGTATAACACCTTCATGCAGTGTCTGAAAAGCGTAGCAAATTCACAGCTGCACTGGCAGAGGTCCAGAATATGCAACAGAATATGCGGCCGCATCACTCCCCGACGCGCTACATGTGCGAGGGCCCGCCTATCGCTGCTTGCAGCTTTAATTTTTATTACTATTTATTTATTTTTGGTAAATTTCTTAAGAATCCTTAGTTAATCCTTGTTGGCCAGTTGTGATGTGCAATAATATTAAAAGTTCTAAACCATCTATTGTGTTTTGTTGTTCCACTATAGTAATGATACTATTTTAATATTTAAGTTAATAGGTGTTTCTCACATTGTCCCACAGCAACATTAAAATAGTGTAGATTAGTGTACAATGTTTTATAATAATATATTTTTTTCTATTTAGTGTCCATTTCATTCATGTAACATATTTAATATTGGGGGTATCCAAGTTATTTCACATATTAAAAAAAAACTGTTTTATAAAGGAACGCAGTAGTTACTTTCCCAGGTAATTAGTTACTTTTGTAATAATGTAACTCAGTTACTAACTCAGTTACTTTTTGTCAGAAGTAACTAGTAACTATAACTAATTACTTTTTAAAGTAACTTGCCCAACACTGCCTATAACCTATATTAATATAAATAGGACTCATCGGAATATGCAAACTGACTGATATTTGAATTAAAAAAGTAATTTAATTGTTAATGATGTCAGGAGTAAATGAAAATGACCCATATTTATTTGAGACCCATATTTGAGTTTAAGAGCTTTACCTTTGCGGTACCAGGGCAGATACCAGGGGCAGGACACGTTAACCGTGGTGCCGGCGAGGCCGTCGGGCCAACACACGTACTGATCAAACGTCCTGTTACACACCAGCCCTGAAACACACACACACACAGAGAGAGAGAGAGTGATGGAAACACTAGAGCCTCACACACACAGCAGCTGTTCATCAGCGAGCCGGACCTGAGGCTGGAGGTGTGTTGATGAAGCTCTGAATACACTCATTCGTGTAGATCCTCCATTGTTCCTGCAGCAGTTTCAGGGATTTCCCAGAAGACACCTGTGAATATTACACTTCATTCAGATTAGACCATTTCTGCAATATTACAGATGAATACACACATTACTATAGAGAACACATAGTACTGCATTTCAATGACGGTAGAAAATTATATTAAATCATAATGTAATATAATAATTTTAGTATTATTTATACACTATTTCAGAATTTATTAATATTTTTATTAGATTTCATTTTTATGTTTTCATTTTATTGTTGTAATGTGCTTTTGTAATTCTATTAAGTTAAAAAACATTACAAATTAAAATGATTTTTATATATATTTCTATTTAGCTTTAATTTATTTATTTATATTTCCATTTTAGTTTTAGCAATTTTAGTACTTTAACTTAAACACATTTATTTCAGCGACATTTCTAATTCAATTTTTTGTTTAATCTCATATTTATATTTTATTTTAATTTATTTAAGCTTAATTTACATTTTATTTGTACCGGTAATTCGATTTTAAATAGATGTCAAAAAAATGTCATTTCTATTTTGTAATGTGCTTTTGTAATTTCTATTAGCTTTTTTAAAAAATATTATATTTTGCTTTACATTCTTTTTATTTCAGCTTTATTTCAATTACCAGAAACATTTCTAATAGTTTTAGTTTCAGTCAATAATAACAGCGCTGATTTGCTTTAAAACCCAATTTCTGTTACAGTTCCTCCAGCGAAACTCAAACGCGCTTCTTTCATCATTGTACAAAGACTTTTTCAGCTTCAATATCAGTTAAACTCAATTGTGACATTACGTCTTTAGCAAAAAAAATAAAATAATAAATCATCCACAGAAAGCAAAAATCCTGCTTACAATACGCCATTTACAACTGAAGGCCAGGCAAGAAACACCGACACACACTTTCCTGTAAACCCAGTCAACATGTTGCATGTCAAAACAAATCAACACATGCAGTAAATGCTGTCGATATGGAGTTGAACTTGATTATTCTTTTAATTACATTCACACTGAGTCACTTTTTTTTTGAAACAGACTTAGTTATAGATCAGATCTGAAATTCATTTATGTTTCCTTACATAAAAATCTGCATCTTGCATCTAACTTTGGTGAATATGTGTAAAGTGAATGTACATAAAGAGATCATTGCCCGGTTGCATAAAGCACCTTAAGTTTTTCCCTTAAGTATGATATTTAAGGGGCGATTTCCCCTTACCTAAGAGAATAACTTAAGGGTGTTGCATATAATCTCTTAAACGGTTATCTTAGGTAAGGGAAACATTTAAGTGTTTCACGTCAGCGATCCTGGATTCACGTTATAAAAGTCTGTTGTTGCCATAGATACGCAAAACACTAACATGTCGGAATATCACGTGTCAGTCCAGTGACGCTATCACGCAACACCGCGTTAGCTCCGAAAGTGGCGTCAGTTTGTGTTGTTCACCGTCTCATGCTTTGGCATTTGTTTAGGTTTTGTGAATGCACTTCTGGCTCTGTGTCTCGAAATACAGCTGAGTATATTTCCATAGCATACCTGTCATGATTCCTTTTAAAACACAGAATCAGCTCGTTCTCCTGTGAATTTTTTTCTGCAAGGGTCGGCCACACACTCTCCGTGCGCGCACTGACTTAACGTTGTGATAGTCTACATGCGAGTCGCGTGTAATGACAGACAGACAGCCGTCTAGTTTGATAGCGATGTCAAATATTGCGCGTCGATCAAATCGGTATTCTTGCAACAATTTTTCATCGCTAAATTGGTCCAAAGGGTTCTCCCTATTCCCTATGTTCCTCAGCTGGTTCCGTAAATTCAGCCATGTCGTCTTATTTTTGTCCGCGTTACTCTTAAGGTTATGATTTCCAAACCTTAAGTTATACTTAGGGAAATTACCGTTAAGGGGTTTTATGCAACACTTAACGATTACTTAAGTGAAAAAACAGCATTTAAGGGAAATTCTAAGTGTTTATGACGTTTCACTTAAAAAAACCATAAAGTAACACTTAAGGGTATTTTTCTGCAACACCCTTTGGTTTAAGGGAAACATAACGTCGCTGCCCGATGAAACTCACGTATGTCCAAAACGGTTACTTTTCAGGAAGTGAAAAAAACACCGTAATTCAAAAGCAGTTGAACGTAGCGATGTCATACTTGGTACGGCATCTTTAAATGTAACCATATAATTGTCAGTGTAATGATATAATCCACATTTGACCAAAATCGAGTTTAAATGGACATACGTGCATATTTTACAGTAACGGTGGTCGATACGCGTTCTTCCGATCATTAATTAGAATGGCCAAGTCGCGTTTCATATTGACAGATGAATAAGCCACGCTCAGTTTATTAAATAGCCTACGTCTCAGTTTATTAAATACGCTCAGTTTATTAAATGTCTCTTTCAAACTGTAAAGGGACAATGGATCAATACACTCATATAATCATAATCAGAGAGTAGCCTTTTTCTTTCGTTTTGAATTATTTCGTTTAAAGACTTTTCAAGCTTTGTGCATTTGATGTATTTCTCATGTCTGTGTGAGGCATACACTGTTAAGTTAGGATGAGATGCGCTCCAGTTAATGTGCAATGCAAGTGACCACGCGGGCGCCTCCATGATTATTGTCTGCTATATATTTTCTTCTTATTTTTGTTAAATCCACTCCAGGCAATTGGTTGATGAAAAATTAATTAAAATTAAGATACAATTTATACAAAACGAAATTCACTTTAAAGAAAGGTTTTCTACAAAATAAAACTTAATGAAGTGGTCAAAATCATGTCTGACACTCCATGTCTCAAATTGTGCATCCTATTACTCGTGCTATTCACTTTTCATAAATCAACAAAAATGGAAGAAGAAAAAAACATAATATTTTAACAAATATGAAACTAAATGTGCTCATTTAATGGCTACAACAGTATAGACCTACAGACTCTATTTGTACAAATTGCTGCACATTCATTTAATTCTGAATTTTGCACACACAAGTTGAAAGGCTTCAAATCATGTTCACGATAATTGTGCGTGCATTTATTAATCATTATGATACTAAAACAATAACAAAGTAGGCTATGCTATGTAGCCTACAAAAAAAAAAAAAAATACAGCCATTTCTGTTTTGTTCTTTTAAACAAAAAAACAAGCTTTTTTTAGGCCTACATTTCATCTTTCATTCCGAAATGAACAAAAAATCTAAATTAATCTCGTTTTTAATTTAACTTAATTTCGTTTTTCTTTATTTAAATTTCGTTTATCTTTATTTAAATTTCGTTTTTTCTTTATTCAATTTTCGTTTTTTTTTATTTAAATGTAATTTTTCTTTATTTAAATTTCGTTTTTCTTTATTTAAAATTCGTTATTTTTTATTCGTTATTCTTTATTTAAATCTACCCTTTACTGTGTCAGTAATTTATTAGTCAAAAAAATATTAGACTTAAAAGTAGGCTATAACAGACCCGTGCGTTAACATCTCCACAATAAACAGTGACAATTACTTCCTCTAGACCATTTACCGGTAAATAACAGTTGTGAATATATTGCGAATATAATAAACTTGAACAGTGTTGTCAAAAACAAACATTTGCTTATACTTTACCGCACAGAGTTATTCGGCTATACAATCGTGAGCTTCCAGAGACGCTTAGACCTGCGAGACGCCTCCACAGGGCGGTAGATACGCGGCGTGATTGACAGCTTTGACACCAAATGGATATACGTGAAAATCAGATGACATGATTTCACAACTTTTCATTGGTCATTTAGACATGTGACGCATACTGTATACGGAAATGAACCTGGACATTATATCCGTCGAAAAATCTCAAAATCGGCAAAATGGACATACGCGGTTTTCATCGGACAGCGACGATAAGGGCGACATTAAGGGAAAATTACACTTAAGGTGCTTTATGCAACCGGGCACATGTCCTAAAGTGCCTAATGTCTTTTGTCCTAAAAAATAGAGAAAACTGTCTGAGAAAGGACAAAAATAACTGAAAAGTACATTTAACAGATGTTTAAGCTGATGAGGGAACAAACCACTGCAAAAAATAATTTTCATAATCAGCATTTTGGCCCTTTTTCCCCTAGTAGAAATATGTAAATATCCTAAAAAGATGGATTTACTTTGAAAATTGCACGATGAAACGTTATAGTTTGAACAGAAAATATCTCTAAGGAAATGTTTTCTGCATGAATCTAACAAAAAAAGATATAAAAAAATAAACTTCATTAATTCGGTCAGTAAGATACAAAAAAAAAGTAATATTTTTATATCTGGCAAGGACACTTTGAATTGGTTTCAAAGTGACAGTAAAGGCATTTATAATGTTACAAAAGATTTAGATTTCACATTTCTATATCTGTTTGATTTAAGTTTTTTAATTCATTAAAGAATCCTGAAATATCACGGTTTCCACGAAAATATGAAGCAGAAGCACAGCTGTTTTCAACACTGATAATAATCATAAATGTTTCTTGATCATCAGATCATCATATTAGAGTGATTTCTGAAGGATCATGTGACACTGAAGAATGGAGTAATGATGCTGAAAATACAGCTTTGATCAGAAATAAGTTAGACTTTAACATATATTCACATAGAAAACAGCTTTTTAAAAGTGTAATAATATTTCACACTATTACTGATTTTACTGTATTTTTGATTAAATAACTGCAGCCTTGGTGAACAGAAGAGACGCGTTTTAAAAACATGACGAACTGCTAGAGAGTTTGAGCGGTCGAGTGTCTATAGAGGAGCTGGTGGGGTGTGTGTGTGTGTGTGTGTGTGTTCACCTGAGTGTGTGTGGTCAGTGTGAAGAGGACCAGCAGCAGACAGATGGACATTCCTCACATCCAGATCATCACTCGCTCTTCATCACACCGCCTGCAGGAAACACACACACACACACACACACACACACACACACACACACACACACACACACACACACACACACACACACACACACACACACACACACACACACACACACACACACACACACACACAACAGAGAGAGAGAGAGAGAGAGTTAAAGAAGGAGCAGAAGTGTTAAATGCTGAGGGTTTGGATGGGAATGTTCTTCAGACAGATTCAGTTATGGATTAAGCATCTGAATCAAACTCACTGTTTTCCCCGGGATCATGAACAGACTCATACAGTGTGTGTGTGTGTGGTGTGTGTGTGTGTGTGTGTGTGTGTGTGTGTGTGTGTGTGTGTGTGTGTGTGTGTGTGTGTGTGTGTGTGTGTGTGTGTGTGTGTGTGTGTTATGAGTTATGAGTAAACTCCAATTTTGGACAAATCCCTGCGGAGCATTCGGAATGGAAGAGATTCGCTCCTCAGATTTCCCACACTGACATTCCTCTGGTAACATGCCACTCTCTCACACACACACACACACACACACACACACACACACACACACACACACACACACACACACACACACACACACACACACACACACACACACACACACACACACACACACACAGTAGTAAGTGCAGAAAACATGAGTGATAATCTGTTTTGCTGGAAAAGATCCACTCCGTCCAGCTCCACACGACAGCAGAATGTTTTTCTGAAGCCGGAGAACGTAACGAAATCTGAAACGTTTCTGCAAAAAAAACACCTTTACCATGGTAACATTTTTGGCTAAAACGTTTCAAATTCCATTCCGTTCCAATCTCTCTCTGCTGGACGTCCATCTCTGTCTGTGTGTGTGTGTGTGTGTGTGTGTGTGTGTGTGTGTGTGTGTGTGTGTGTGTGTGTGTGTGTGTGTGTGTGTGTGTGTGTGTGTGTGTGTGTGTGTGTGTGTGTGTGTGTTCATTGCAGGACTGAAGTAGAGTGTTTTGCACAGGGACAAGTAGAAAAACAAGGAAATTCCTATAGGGATTTTTTTTCTCTCTCTTTGTAGTTATGCACAGCTGAGCATAACGACAAAAAATATATATTCCCTATAGGAATTCAATGCCATTTGAAGACTTCCATTTCCAGGCTTATGCTCAGATAACAGGAATGTGTTGAGAAAATATAAATATTCCCTATAAATTTCAATGCCATTCCATGCTTTTCTAGTTTTCAATACATTTCAATACCATTTCCAGGCTTTTAGAAAGACGTGATATTTACATGTTTTCCATGAGCGTGGGAAGCCTCTTTTCTATTCTGCTCCTGAATTGAAGGAGAAACTGAAATAGATGTGCTGCTTGCTGTAGAAACACACCTGTGAACTGCATGAATCTGTGAGGTATAAAAGAGAAAGCTCTGAGCAATAAAGCACAGCACACATTCTCCTCTCAGTGTCTCTCCCTGCGGTAAACCTGGAGAAACGGCTTCAGCTCTTCTGTCTGACGGACTCTTTACTGTCACAGCTGCAGAACACAGAGATACAGAGAAGAGGGGCTGAAAGGGTTAAAGCCTGTAAACCATTACACTGTGTCCTAACCAGACGCAATAAGATTCCAGCGACAATAACTGTGCTGTCCACACTAGAGAGAGATGCGTCAAAATCAATCAAAACCCACAGCCAATCAGAACGGGGGGAGTCAAGTTCATAAGTATAGACTACATAATCAAATTCACAAATATTACACGTGTCCTAACTACACGCAGCGAGCGATAATAAAGGAAGGAGAATCAATAAAACATTTACTCTTGTTTACGAATGTGTTATTTACCCAATTGTTTTTGGATTGATATTGAATATTGAATATTTAATTCACATTTAAAATATTTAATTCAATTTGACTATCTGGTAAAGATATATTTCTGTTGAGTTGAGAGCAAAATTTGGTGATTAACTTAATAATTATGTATGGAAAATACCATATACACAAACAGAAACCTAACATTATATTATTTAAAATTCTAAAACGGATGTATAGAATTTTTAAATTCTTTTGTATTTTTTTTTGTAAGTTATCCCCTGTATAATTTGTTTTCTGTTGTTTCCTTTAAAGCTATTATGAATCTAAAAGATAGTAGTGAATAGTGATCCTCTGTATATATGTATGTAGTTGCTGTTCTGTTATGCAACAAAAAAAATAAAAAGTAAAAAATACCGAATGGCCCTAAAAGATCAGGGGGTCATGATGCACACAAGTGCGCTAAACAGCACAAAAACACCCTGAATGCAATGCTTTTCACTGTGAAATATATTTAAATTGTATTTGTTAGTGCGGTTATGATTGCTAATAAAGAGATTCATTGTAACCGCCGTGATCGTTTGCATCCCTCTTCTTTGTTGCTCCCGATTAAGGGCGTAACAATTGGGGGCTCGTCGAACTAAATTTGTGTTTGGATTCGTGCGAATGATTTTGAAAACAAAAAAAACAAAAAACGTTGTCTTTGAAGGAGGGTAAAGGTAGGATATTTAATTCGATATTTTAATATTTGTAAATTGTTCGCCTATTTGGAAACTGAAAGTGTTGGAACGCTCTATTAGTTAAATTGGGCTCTACATGAAATAATTTGTGGGGAGTATTTGGGGAACAAACCTTCCAGGTGTTTAGCGCGTGTCCTTGGGCACATAGTTTTTTTTTATTTTAGTTTGTTATTTTTGGTGCTTGATTGTCTCGGGAGCACATCCGGCATATTGGTCGTCTTCCCAAACTTGCGGGATTTAGTGCGTAAGTACCCGGTCTTGGGCCAACTGAAGACTAGGGTTCAGTTAGTTTAGGTGGAGGGTTTAGTTTCTTTAAATAATCCCTGATTCGACGTGAGAAGATTTTTTTCTCTTTTGGTGCAAAGCGTGTGTTTTTTGTCTTTCGTTTGTAAGCGTGAGCGTGATTATTGTAATTATGGCTACCGAAGTTATTGAAACATTTTCTCAGTCTCGTCTGAGGAATTGTTAAGGAAATGACCAAAGAGCAATTGTTAGAGTTAGCTGCACATTATAAAATCGAGCTAACGTATAGTCAAAAAGGTCAAAGGACGGAATTAAGTTAATCATTGAGTCTCGCTGTGTGACCTTAAAATCTTGAGTGGAAAGTCTAAATTGCCTGATTCTGCTACATTGTCGGCCGTAAGTATGCCTATCCCAACTAATCTTCCATTGTCTGTTGTAAACACTCTTTCATTTGAGCAACAGAAGGAATTGTTGATGATCCAGCGTTGATTAAACTTGAGTGTGAAAGCTACGCTTGGAGTTGGAGTTGGAGGAGAGCCGGCAACAGATGGAGGAACAGCGTTTACAGATTGAAAGGCGTCGACTGGAGTTACAGGGAGAAGGTAAACCAGTAGATGCAGGATTTGATGATGATTCGACGAAACTGAGTGTAGCTCGTAATTTACGTTTAGTACCATTGTTTAATGAGGCTGAAGTGGAGATTTTATTTGAGCGAGTCGCAGCAGCGTATAAGTGGAGTGATGTTGAACGCGCTATGTTGCTTCAATGCGTTTTAACAGGTAAAGCCCAACAAGCCTATTCAACGCTATCTGATTCTGACAGCCAGAATTATGAAGCCATTAAAGCGGCGGTTCTAAAAATTAATGAGCGTGTGCCAGAGAGTTATCGGCAAAAGTTCCGTGCGTTACAGCGAAGGGTAAATGAAACCAATGTTGAGTTCGTAAGAGAGTTGACTGTGCAGTTTGATCGGTGGTGTACAGCGGCAGAGTGTACAACAATAGACAAGCTGAGAGAGTTAATTTTATTTGAACAATACAGAAATACCCTTCCTGAGATTGTAGCCACTTATGTTGCAGAGCGTCAGACCAAAACTGCTTCAGACGCTGCACTGCTGGTGGATGACTGGGAGCTTATCCATAAGCCTCGGGCTGAAAGATTTAGTGAGCGCCAAGTTCATACACGAGTAGATTCTTCTATTGTCCCTATGAGTCCAACCCAGCGTTGGGAAAAAACGACAAGTAACTATGACAACTGTAATTATTGTTTGGGAAAGGGACATTGGAAGTCGAATTGTGCGGTGCTTAAGTCAAAGACTTCCAAGTGAAAAATTTGCCAGCTTGCCAGTAAACCGAACCAGTTGTTAAAGCCAGCCCTTTGCGTCCAATTCCGGCTGTATATCAACCGTTTGATGATCTTATTGATTGCGCCGGTTCACTTCCTCGACCAGAAGCTGGAACATGGTTCTGGTGTGTGTCATGGTGTGTGTCATGTGTGTGTCATTGTGTGTGTCATGATGTGTTGTGTGTCATTGATGTTGATTTGTGTGTAATGTGTAAGTATAGGCCTATATTGAAATTAAATCTGTTAGTGCGGTTATGAATGCTTATTGTTGGCGGAAACTTATTGGTTTCCTTTTCTTAAGGGGGGAGTGTGACGGCTGTATACTTGTATTGTCGTCTTTGCCGTGTCTGGCTGTGTTTTGCTCCTCCTACAGGTGTGCTGCGGGGCTGAGGGGTAATCAGGTGGATTGGGTGCACCGGTGAGCCTGTCATTAAAAGCTTCCTGTTTTGGCGTCCTCATGGAGCGTTCCATCTTGTCTTGTCGATCCCTGGCCAGGACCGAGAGATTATCGGCGTTGCAGCGTACGAAGAGAACTTGCGAGTCAGACTTTGTTATGAAGAATGTGTCAATAAAGAGATTATTGTAACCGCCGTGATCGTTTGCATCCCTCCTTCTTTGTTGCTCCTGATTAAGGGCGTAACAGATGTATAGAATTTTTAAATTCTTTTTGTATTTTTTTTTGTAAGTTATCCCCTGTATAATTTGTTTTCTGTTGTTTCCTTTAAAGCTATTATGAATCTAAAAGATAGTAGTTGAATACATAGTGATCCTCTGTATATATGTATGTAGTTACTGTTCTGTTATGCAACAAAAATAAATTAAAAAGTAAAAAATACCAAATGGCCCTAAAAGATCAGGGGGGTCATGATGCACACCAAGTGCGCTAAACAGCACAAAAACACAATGCATGAATGCAATGCTTTTCACTGTGAAAGCGTTTATCTTTCGCACGCCTCAGGCTTGGTTTGCATGCGGTCGTTCTCCTGAGATGTTCTTCTTAAAGGATGTTAATCAGGAGTTTTTGTCCTTACGACGACAGAGACGATTATATTTTCGAAATTGTTTCTATTTTTCTGCGACATCGTGGCTGGAACAACAAACACAAAGTGTGGCAATGATAATCTCAGGTCTGCTTATGTGCTTTATTTAATGTTGAAAGCATGTCATGTGACTTTGAATATCATTTAGTGTTCCAGCTTTGGAGCTGTAAAAGCAACACTGGATAATTCACCTCAGATCTTGAAATGAAACAAATGGAAACAAGAACGTTCAAACTGTGAACAAACAAGTGTATTATTTGACAAAGATTGTTTTAGTAACTCAGTATGTATTTTTAATAATGTTTAAATTGTGTAATATTATTATGTAGCTTATACTTATCCATTTTCTTCCGAGTGCCGTCAAGATTACATAAATCCTGCGGACGCTCTTTAATTCAGAGACACACACAACCCGAGTGGCATTATGGGAAATAATGTTTCTCAGATAAGTGGAGCCATTTGCATTTATACCGTGTTTGCCTTTACCGTGTTAATGGATGTTTTTAATTAGAGGAATGTTTACTGACATAAACACCTCTAAAGTTCAGTGTGTGTTTGTGATCCAGACATGAATGATTCCTGAATCAGGGATCAACATCTACAGACCAGAAGATCACAGAGACACACTAGAAAACACCTGCTGTCATTCATTTGACACACCACACACACACACACACACACACACACACACACACACACACACACACACACACACACACACACACACACACACACACACACACACATTCTTGTTTTTCTTTTCTAAAAATAGCCAAATTCTATTAGATGTTCATGTTTATTTTCATCATAACAGGTCAAATGAAGGGTAATTATGGAATCCTGGATTATTTTTCCCCACTGAAAAAAATGTATTGTCAACTGGCAGTGGATATTGTACAAAATGAAGTAGTTTTTAAAAATTGAAAAGTAATTGAAAAATTATATATTTACACACACACACACACACACACACACACACACACACACACACACACACACACACACACACACACACACACACACACACACACACACACACACACACACACGTATATAAATACATGGTCTCATAAAGCTCATGCAGTGTAAGTTTTTAGAAAGCACACTGTTAGCCCTTACCGGGGTTTTTTACAGTAAAATACTGGCAACACTGTTGCCAGTTATTTACTGTAAAAATGCACTAAAACTGAAGTTAGCTAATTTCACTTGCAGAAACCGACTGCATTAAACTGTCATTTAAAAGTATTAACTAAAATTTATAATGCATTAATAATGTGAATAATGTAATAAAGTATTATTGTGAACTTATTTAATTATAAACCAAAAAAAAAAAAACTTTTGAAAATAAAGAGATTTCAACTGGACCAGCAACTACATAGTCACTGACTTTTAAAAAAAACTACATGTAGCATATCAACAATGTTTGAAAATCTTCTCCTGGACTGAACCACAGGCTCTACTCTTCAGCACAATGGTTACCCAAAAAACAAGATTTTACAGTAAACTACTGGCAACAGTGTTGCCAGTATAAACCTGTTTTATAACTTACAGTTTATTGCTGTTAAAATACATTTTGTGGGTGTGTCTTTTTATCTTTCACTGTTAACCCTTTCAACCCCACAGGAAAATCCACACTACAAAGAGTAAAAGTAACCTTGACAGTGTTGCCGTGCGATAATTAAGGGAATATGTAAGTGATCGTTGAGCATTAGTGATGAACACCTGCTGTTAACAAGCAGAATCACTGAAGGAAAGATGAACAACAAGAACAGAAAATAGAGAAACACAAGACCTACAACTGTATACCAGCCATTACACACTTATTATTAACCAGTATGGCTTTATTTCTGTCATACATCTACAGAAGTTGTTATTGAGATGTTCAATTGAAAATGTTTGGTTTGAAGTTACCATTAAAGAGATCAGTGTTTGCTTTAGTTGGTATGCTGATGCTACAACATATGTTTTTCTATTGCTGCTTGAACTGTGTTTTTGCAAGTCACACTTGTGCACACACACAGTTTATTAATGATTGGATTTGTCAAAATATAAAAAAATCATCATATTGTCTGTTCATCCACTAAAGAACTCGTTCTCACTCATTCAAAGTTTAATCCTCAACCAAAAGTGTTACATTACAACCACTGTGAAACCACAGCAATAAATTACAATGACTCCTTTTTTTAACACATCATACATAAACTAAACAAAAAAAAAAAAAAAAAACAGAGCTACACTGTCTTGAAGACACACAGAGATATCACAATTTAGCACATTAATCTCAACAATGGTGGCAATATTTTTTTTATTCATGCAGCAGTGCATGCTGGGAGTTTTATATTATCCTGGAACCCAGCATGCACTGCTGCATGAAACTTTTGATTGTTACCATTGTTGAGATTCATATTATAATTGGTGATGTCTGTGTGTCTGACTCAAGCAGGACTTTTTTTAATACAATATATGATTACACCATTCTTCAGAAGACATGATTAACCAAAATATAGATTTCATGTTGTAGATTCACAGATTTATTTTATTTCCATAAATTAGTGTAAGTTGCATATCAAATACCCATATATTCAAAGAATATATACAGATCTGGAAATCAGATCACAAAAGCAAAACCACAAGATCATTTTCCTCTTGACTTTTTCCTGCTACAACAAATGGGCTTTTATAAACTCATTGTTACAGCAATCAGAAAAAGATGAATATAAGAAGTCCAGGGACAAGAGAGCAACTAAAGCAAATACTGATCTCCATTATGGTGACAACAAACTTTATTATTTTTACTTTATTATCTGTTAATTCTCAACAAGAACTTTTGTACAAGTATGACAGAAATAATTATAAACTGGTTTGTAAACTGGTTTCACACTCAGTGTTGCTGGAAGTCAGTTGTATTTTTTGTGTTTCTCTTTTTCTGTTCTTGTTTCTCTGTCCTTCAGTGATTCTGCTTATCTGGTGTTCATCAGTGTCTCAATTCATCAACTTCTTTTCATTCAAGTGGACTATATTAGTGAACTACTATAGGGAATAGTGAATGAGGGTATAGGGTGTGATGAGGAACACAGTCTCTGAGTGTGGACTTTGAGAGCTGTTAACTCACAGTATATTCCTGTAGGCTAGTTTAGTTTTCTATGGTATATTACTGTTTTAATGGAAAATGGTATGCTATTGTATTTTATACAGTATTTTACTGTAAAAAACCTGGTAAGGTCTAACAGTGCAGTTTCGCGTTCACAGTAATCTCTCTGAATCACTAGACAGAGACTGGAGACAGAGATTGACCATCAGTAATGAAATAATGCTTAATAACCAAAAACAGTGCTGACTGGAAATACCATTTAGCCAGTGTGTGTGTGTGTGTGTGTGTGTGTGTGTGTGTGTGTGTGTGTGTGTGTGTTGTGTGTGTGTGTGTGTGTGTGTGTGTGTGTGTGTGTGTGTGGGGTGTGTGTGTGTGTGTGTGTGTGTGGTGTGTGTGTGTGTGTAATGGTTTGTGTAATAAGCTGAATTAGGGCTGGATCTGAAGTGGACTGTGTGTGTGAGCCTCTTTAGTTCATTGCTTTTTAAATATTCTCATTATGTGCTTTTTTTTATATAAATGAATCACCTAAACGCTTATTGATTTGAAAGAGCTCAAGTAGCGTTTTCAAAAGAGATTAGGATCCTTCACACAGAATATAAAACGCACATGAATCAGCGGCGTATCTCGACCATTAGACGTGTGTGTTTAATGTGAATGTCTTTCCTGTTCCATCGTAATGCGTGTAATGCAGCATGTTTACAGAAGATTTCATTTTCCCATAACTGAGACTGCTTTATTTTGCCACTGATCAACAAAGATATAATCTTATACATCCTTTAAAGCTGCAGTCCGTAGCATATTCCCTTTTTGTCACCATCTCTGTTTGAAATCTGTAACTGCAGTGATTCGCGGAATTATCATCTTTACGTGGGTTGTAAAACGGCATGAAACAGCGCGGATGAACACAGTGTTTTGAGGCGAGTGCTGCTGTCAATCACAGCGCTGTGTGGATACTCTCATTCAGAATCACAGATTCACTTTTTGAAAGCTTGACCAACATAAGAATTTTCACCGGAAAATGTCTTCTGAACCATTTTTGTTCTGATCAACTAAGGGGGAAAAAGCATTCGACATGACAAGCGATTGTTAGATTTAATCAGCGCGATTTAAAGCAACCGTGCAAATCATAGCCTACTTTGTTCTCAAATTTCGAAGTGCTCGAATTTCCGCGGAAACCCACCAGTACCACTGGAATTAAAATCATTATTACAAGCTAACCGTTTTGAATCTAGCTATGGCAAGCAGATAGTTTTGAACACTGGCTGAAGATGTTTGTTTTTTATAATTTTAAAAAAAATAAAAAATAAAAATATTTTTAACTTAAAAATGTTACGGACAGCAGCTTTAATTTTATACATCTTACAATATATAAAAATGTTGTATTTGTAAAAAAATATGGTGGATTTGCTCGACCGCCATGACACAAACTGGAAAAGGCATTCAGCCAATCAGATTCGAGAACCAGAAAAATCTGTTGTATAAAAATGTGTAATTTTAATATATATAAATTAAATATGAGAACAATACAATGAATGTGCATTATGTAATAAATAATAATAACAAACAACCACAATATTAATGATATATGGACACACATTTTTTGTCTAGAAAGTCAAATTTCTGGTCTTATTTAGTATTATGGCAAACACCCCAGCAAATGAAAAAAATAATTAGAAACCACAAGGCAGATGATGGATACTAAGTAATTAAATCCATAATTAGGAAATTGCAAGAGTTTTGGAGAAGACGGTGAGTAATGACTCTGGCAGAGATACAAACATCACTGAGATTACACAACTACAACAACTGATGCCTGAGAGCTTCACAAACACTGAGGGCCAATGCTAAACGTCACATGACCTCTGAGCTCCAGTGTGCCAGGAGCATCTGAGAGCCTCGACATTCAGCTGGGAGAAACTAAAGACAGCAAACACTCTGCTCATTCAGACGGCATGAAACGACATGTTTGGCATAAACAAAATATTCCGCATCACAGCATCCAACTGTGAAGTGTGATGATGGCGGTGCAGTCACGCTGAGACGAGATCAATGCAAAAAGACATCAGGAAAACTGGATGGAGTTTCCAAGAACCTGGAGATTTGTTTTCCAGCTGGATAATGGAGCATCAAGCCAAAGATATGCAGGAACGCCTTGAAAACAGTGACATTCAGAGTTCAAACAGAAAACTCGAAGGGCATCTTGCAAACGCTGGGGGTGAATACTTATGCAATTGATTATTTTGTGGTAATAACCCGGCAAGTCTGCAGAAATCTTTCACTTTGAGATGAAATAATATTTCTCTGCTCAGAATCAAAAACACCAAATTCCCTGGTGGCTCAATTGGCGTAAAACATATTTAAAACAAAATGATTGAAACTGCGCTTGGTAATGATCGTACACCTGGCCAACACTTTTACTAAATTGGTATCAAAAAAGGTATCACAAAATATGAAGCAGCACAGCTGTTTTCAACATTGATAATAATCAGAAATTTCTGCATGAGCAGCAAATCATCATATTAGAGTTATTTCTGAAGGATCATGTGACACTGAAGACTGGAGTAATGATGCTGAAAATACAGCTTTTGAGAGGAGCAGATCTACACTTCAGCATGACTCTGGTTTAGGCCGTGTGTCCACCAAAGTGTGTTTTCATGCAGCTGGCGTATATTTCCAATTGTTTTCAATGTGAGCGCCGCGTTTTTTAAACGCCATGAGTGTAACGAGGCGCTGAGCGTTTTTTACAGGTCGCTGAGAGTTGAAAAATGTTCAACTTTGGTTAAAACGCAGCGCTCATCACTGTCACTTTTTACCCAGCCGTCCAATCACAGTGGAGGAGGGGCGGGGCGAACATCACACCGACCAATTGTCACAACATTCTTTCTGTACAATGACGTCAACCAGCAGACAAAAGGGATGAAAAATAAATTGTTAGTATGAAACAAATTATCTGCGAAATCAGTTACAAGTAAACTGTGCTGCGGATATTCTGTATCATAGCAACGAAACGTCTCAACTGAAAAAACGCTGCGCTGCCAAAACGCTCTCAAGCGCACACAGCTTGGTGTTTTCAGCAGCGCATCTAACGTTTTCAGCTGGCTAAAAACGCTTTGGTGGACACACGGCATTACTCTTGAAATGCAGTATTGAACTTCTGTTTTTGCTCTGATAAGAAAAGCATCTGCTAAATGACCAAATGTAAAACGCACTGCTACTGATCTCATGTGTCTGAAATGAAGACTGATGTGTGAGTAACATCTGTGAAGCTTCACGTTCTGTTCAGGGACTCCAGTGGCCTCGCTAAAGTAAACGGTGATTTCACATTACACATTTATCAGTTTTTGAGTTATTCTCAATCTTTTCATTAAATGTGAGATCACTGATATGCATAGTTAGTTCACATTTTAAACTCTGTGGCTTCCAGTCTGGAAAGGAAGTCCAGTGACAGGAGCTTCTGATTTACATGAAACCCAAATGTGAGAGCTTGAAATGAAACACTAGAAGAAACTCAGAGACAGAGTTGAATGAAAAATCAATGATTTTGTGTAAGTTAATGTCCATTAGAAGAACAGTATTTGACACCCATTAACACTAACGTTTCTGTAGAGGTTGGGAATGTAATATCTGGCAATATAAGGTGCTCTTAAAGGAAGTGTAAAAATGTCTGGCAACGTCAACGTCTGGATCGTTGTTCTTCAACTGTCCTTAAGTGCCCTTAATATCACATAACCAGCAACATGAATCAAAGGAAAGATATTTCTGAACATATGAAGGTTAAAATGAGCATTTGACAGCAGCTCTGGCGACCAAAATGAATGTATACTTTTCTGGATTATGATTTTTAAAGTGACCGCATTAATATGCACTTATTTGACAGGTAGGCTAATTACAATAGTCAAATACACACACATAAGAAAGAAAAAGAGTGAATGATAGAGTATACGGTGAACTACAGGTGTTTCTGAAGAAGAACAAAAAATACATTAAATACTGTCTGGCAGTTCAGAGTGATTCTTCTCTGCGAACACACACACACACACACACACACACACACACACACACCTGCAAACCAGTGGCGACTGCTGGTCTTTCAAAGAGGGGAAGCTCATTATTGTCCATTTATTTATACACTGTTAGACCTTACCAGGTTTTTTACAGTAAAATACTGTATAAATTACAATATCATACCATTTTCCATTAAAACAGTAATATACCGTAGAAAACAAAACTAGCCTACAGGAATATACTGTGAATTAACAGCTCTCAAAGTCGACACTCAGAGACTGTGTTCCCAATCACACCCTATACCCTCATTCACTATTCCCTACAGTAGTTCACTAATATAGTCCACTTGACTGAAAATAAGTGAGTGAATTGAGACACTGATGAACACCCGATAAGCAGAATCACTAAAGGACAGAGAAACAAGAACTGAAAAAGAGAAACACAAAAACTACAACTGACTTCCAGCAACACTGAGTGTGAAACCAGTTTACAAACCAGTTTATAATTGTTTCTGTCATTCATGTACAAAAGTTCTTGTTGAGAATTAACAGATAATAAAGTAATAATAATAAATTTTGTTGTCACCATAGTGGAGATCAGTATTTGCTTTAGTTAGTCTCTTGTCCCTGGACTTCTTACATTTATCTCTTTCTGACTGCTGTTACAGTGAGTTTAAAAGGAACATTTGTTGTAGCAAGAAAAAGTCAAGAGGAAGTAGATCTGGTGTTTTTGGCTTTTGTGATGATGTCACAATCATCCTGGACTCTTCTGATTTTCAGATCTGTATATATTCTTTGAATATATGGGTATTTGATATGAAAATTATGTTAATTTATGGGAATAAAATAAATCTGTGAATCTACAACATGATATCAATATTTTGGTTAATTATGTCTTCTGAAGAATATTATAATCATATATTATATTAAAAAAATATCCTGCTTGAGTCAGACACACACAGACATCAACAATTATAATATGAATCTCAACAATGGTAACAATCAAAAGTTTCATGCAGCAGTGCATGCTGGGTTCCAGAATAGTGTAAAACTCCCAGCACGCACTGCTGCATGAATAAAAAAATATTGCCACCATTGTTGAGATTAATGTGCTAAATTTTGATATCTCTGTGTTTCTACATGACTGTGTAGCTCTGTTTTTATTTTGGTTTATGTATGATATGTTTTGATGAATCATTGTAATTTATTACGGTGGTTGTAATATAACACTTTTGACTGAGGATTAAACTCTGAATGAGTGAGAATGAATTCTTTAGTGAATGAACAGGCAATATGATGATTTTGATATTTTGATAAATCCAATCATTAATAAACTGTGTGTGTGCACAAGTGTGACTAGCAAAAACACAGCTCAAGCAGCAAAAGAAAATTCATGTCACAGCATCAGCATACCAACTAAAGCAAACACTGATCTCTATAATGGTAACTTCAAACCAAACATTTTCAATTAAACATCTCAATAACAACTTCTGTCGATGTATGACAGAAATAAAGCCATACTGGTTAATAATAAGTGTAATAATGTGTAATAGCTGGAAGTCAGTTGTAGGTCTTGTGTTTCTCTATTTTCTGTTCATGTTGTTCCTCTTTCCTTCAGTGATTCTGCTTATTAACAGCAGGTGTTCATCACTAATGCTCAACAATCACTTACATATTCACTTAATTATCTCACTGCAACACTGTCAATGTTACTTTTACTGTTTGTAGTTTGGATTTTCCTGTGGAGTTGAAAGGGTTAACAGTGAAAGATAAAAACACACACCCACAAAATGTATTTTAACAGCAATAAACTGTAAGTTATAAAACAGGTTTATACTGGCAACACTGTTGCCAGTAGTTTACTGTAAAATGTAGTTTTTTGGTCACCATTGTGCTGAAGAGTAGAGCCTGTGCTTCAGTCCAGGAGAAGATCTACAAACATTGTTGATATGCTGCATGTTACTTTATTTAAAAGGCAGTGACTGTGTAGTTGCTGGTCCAGTGGAAATCTCTTTATTTACAAAAGTTAATTTTTGTGGTTTTTAATTAAATAAGTTTGCAATAACACTTTGCTCACGTTATTAATGCATTATAAATTTTAGTTAATGCTTTTAAATGACAGTTTAATGCAGTCGGTTTCTGCAAGTGAAATTAGTTAACTCGAGTTTTAGTGCATTTTTACAGTAAATAACTGGCAACACTGTTGCCAGTATTTTACTGTAAAAAAACCTGGTAAGGTCTAACAGTGTAGCCAAGCCTACTGTATGAATGAATGAATCTGTTTAGAGAGAACAATGTCGTCTTAGCGCCCTCTAATTTAATAACAAATTATCATTTCGACGGAAGTGAATCAATCAAAACTAACTTTAGCTGGAAATAACATTATTCAAGAACCGCTATAAAACCAAACCAATCTCTGTTACCTTAAATTATGTTTGTCTCTGTAAAGCTGCTTTGAAACAATCTACATTGTTAAAAGCGCTATATAAATGAGGATGACTTGACTTGAATGAATGAAAAAACGATCTAAAAAAAAGATATTAAACTCGATGGAGGAAATGTGACTAGGTTAAACTGAAACAAGGAATGTGGTGTAATATAATTTTGTGAAATGTACGATGGAAATTAGCTAGTAATTTCGTCAAGCAAAGAAATATGTTACAGCAGTTTGTGTTTGGACTAAATCCACGATGGGACTGAGCTCGAACAGCTTCAGTGTCAGTGACTTTTTATCGTACAAATTCGCTGTCAATCAAAAGGAGATGCAAGTCTTTTGACAATCCCTCCAATCATCACACAGAAGCCCAGCGTCTAGCCCCGCCCACTCCTCCATTCACCCCAGAGAAGCTGAGCGTCTGGGAGCGGGACATAATCTCAGCATCACACACACACACACACACACACACCCCAAAAGACGCTGAACGTCCGTGGGCAGGACATAATCACAGCATTTATTCATTGAGCATCTAGTTTCGAAGCACTGAAAACAACTGTTCAAAGCAGTCCCACTGAAGTCAATGGACACTTGGCTTCAACAGGGAAATGCACTGTGACTCCGGGAATAAATGAGAAGGAAATCGAGTCTGCTATATGAAGCTGATTCTGAACGCACTCGTTTTCGTGATGATCGTGTTCGAACGCATTTTAAGTCAATAAAATGTTAACACAATAGTACACATTTGACCATTAATTCTTTGACATTATAGGGAAGCCGAGCTTCCCTCGCAGTCCTCAAGAAATCCCCACTGGTGTGTGTTTTGGGTCACAGCTGAGCTTCATGAAGTGTGTCAGACAGAGATTACACAGAAGACAGAGATATTTCCTGCAGCCGAGACTACGTGACGAACACTCCAGAAAAACACACACAATGAGTTCAGATGCCATAATGTGGACACGGACCAACATCAACATGCCACATATATGATACGCAGTAATTACTCTGTGGCAAACCAAACAAGATAAAGGTTGTGTGTGTAAACATGTGCATGTGTGTGTCTGAGGATGATTAAGTGATCTCAGTGATGTCATCAGAATCCCAGCATTCCAACGCTGCAGATGTTTTCAGTCCAATCCCAACTCACACACACACACACACACACTCGCACACCACACACACACACACACACACACACACACACACACACACACACACACACACACACACACACACACACACACACACACACACACACACACACACACACACACACACACACACACACACACACACACCACTCGCGCGCACACACACACACAAACATTATTATTTTTTGACATCTTGAACACCTTTTCATTCACCAAATATAATGATACACAATTAATATTATACTTAAATCAATCCCTTTGTTTCTGGTTTTCACTATATTTTTGTTAATAAATGTATATTTGTTTGAACATTATCTTTGAGAGTGAGTTCATTTATGTTACAGCTGGGAATAAATAGGCTACTACGTATTTGTTACTACGTAACAATAGTAATAAATATAATAATCAAATAAAAAATGAATAAATTAAATAAAAAAATTATAAAATTAAACCAATGTGTTTCATTGTAATGTCATGCTGCAAAAAAGCATTGTCTAAAAATAGGCATCATTTTAAAATAAAAAGATTTTAAAGTACAATCGACTACAATTTCATTGTTTCATGTTTATTTATCAGGGAAACATGACTTAGACATGTTTTATTCATCAATAGTGGATTCAAAAGTCTGAGACCACACTGAAAGTTTGAGTTTACTAAAATACTGAAGGCCTTCTCATTCATGCATGTTTTTCAGTTTAACTTTTAACCCGCATTGTGATGCAGATAATTCAACATTTGTATATTCAAATAGCACAGAATATGCAACAGAACGCAAATTAAACTTCACAATATATATTGGAATTGTGCTTGATAATAACCTCTCTCTGTGTGTGTGTGTGTGTGTGTGTGTGTGTGTGTGTGTGTGTGTGTGTGTGTGTGTGTGTGTGTGTGTGTGTGTGTGTGTGTGTGTGTGTGTGTGTGTGTGTGTGTGTGTGTGTGTGTGTGTGTGTGTGTGTGTGTGAGCGTGAGCTCATATCTCTGGAGACAGAAATACAGAAATGAACACACACACAGAGAGGGAGAGAGAAAGAGAAAGAAAGTGTTCAGTTGAATTCAATAACACATCCTATTCTTCAGGCCTGATTACACACACATCAATAAAACACACACACACACACACACACACACACACACACACACACACACACACACACACACACACACACACACACACACACACACACACACACACACACACACACACACACACACACACACACACACACACACACACACACCTCTCGTTCCTCAGGTGTTTCTACACAGATAATGAATGAGGAAATCTGGCTAATGAAATAAAACTCTCAGTAAGTGTTTCAGTGCAGAAATCCATACGACCTCTTGATCTCCTGACAGTGAAGGAATTCTGGGAGAGCAATGAGGATGTGAGTGCAGTTAAACACTGTTAAGAAAACATGTACATTAGATTGAGCCACTCAAGGCTTATAGCTTCATATACACCTGTTATTAGATCATCGTTCACTTATAATCCTGCAGTGTGCAACACACACACACACAACACACACACACACACACACACACCACACACACACCACACAACACACACACACACACACACACACACACACACACACAACACAACACACACACACACACACACACACAACACACACAGCCCAGACGCTCAACAATACCTTCAAACTCCCTCGTTCATTTATTTCCAATTAAATTATCCTCCTCGGAAAGGCTTTCTCTCTAATTCGGTTATTTCATTAGAGGTTTCATTTAACAGAGAGAATTGCAGAAGTATTGAACCTCATGTGAAGATATAGTTTGATATGATGAGTCTGTATAAAAATAGGGCCAATGAAATTCATTTAGTTCCCCAAATTACTCCTCAGATTTCTCCATTGTATTTCTCTGATTCTGTGTTAATGGTTTAATTAAATGTAAAACATCAGAAAGCATGTTAATCAATGGAAACTCATTAAAGTTTAAGATAACAATTATTAAAAGTAACAATATTCGGGCCTATTTTTTTCATTCCATTTTTGTCCAAATTCTATTTAAATTGTTATATTTTTGGTATTTTAATTATTTATACAAATTTACTATCCAAAACTGTAATCAAATATGGATTTTTTTTTTTTTTGTCAAATTAAGTGCTGCAATCAGAAGTTAACTATAAATGAATAGGCCTACATATATTTAAACAAATCTATGATTATGTGATATTCCTTAAACTCTTTATTACGTAAAGTGTATAAATATTATTATTAATATATTACGTTGATACAACATAAATTTTAAATATATTTTTGGTCATAATTTTGATTATTAATAAAAAATTTGCCAAATTCATGAATTCCACAATTTGTCCATGTTTTCTGCTTCACAGAAATCACAAACAGAAGCCATTTCATGAAGCTCTTCATT
Source organism: Chrosomus eos (assembly GCA_036326025.1). NCBI lineage: Eukaryota > Metazoa > Chordata > Actinopteri > Cypriniformes > Leuciscidae > Chrosomus > Chrosomus eos. The sequence goes on along the minus strand of CM070819.1, from coordinate 1,645,972 downwards.
AAATCAATAAGCACCGAGATAAGTGTTTTACACTCTTAACTATGGTGAAATCGCTGTAACTCCTCATGTGGCTCATTGCTCACACGCTTCCTCTCAGGACTCCAGCATATGGCTTCCGGAATCCTGACAGGATGGAATGTCTATTCCATAAGTACAAACATTCCACATGTAAATCAGATGCTGAAGTGTGTGTGTGTGGTGTGTGTGTGTGTGTGTGTGGGTGTGGTGTGTGATGGTGTGTGTGTGTGTGTGTGTGTGTGTGTGTGTGTGTGTGTGGTGTGTGTGTGTGTGTGTGTGCGTGCAGGTGTGATGTGTGTGTGTGTGTGTGTGTGTGTGTGTGCATGCGTGCGTGCAGTGTGTGTGTCGGTGGTGTGTGGTGTGTGTGTCGTGTGTGTGTGTGTGTGTGTTTGTGTGTGTGTGCGCAGTGTTTGGGTCAGTTCCATACTTCTGCGCAATACTAAGATATAAGCTCAAGCCGTAATACAATATTTTAAGAATCCACAGGACTAAAGAAGGATATGAAAGAAAATGATAAAAGGACACAGAGAACAAAACTTGAAAAAGTGCTTCTCTTGAAAAAGAAGTGAAGTGCAGAATTATGTGGATTCAGAGAACAGATCCAGACATTGAAAAATACATCACACCTTCATAGAAAATTACTGGTATAAAATTATGATTTATATTTTGAAACCTGAAGTATTAAGTAAATAGGCAAATTCTACATTTAATTCTAGCATGCAAAAATCTCTCTAAATATATAACTTATATCTTTGTGGTCAGTATGGCCTGGTCAGGCTCACCACACTTGCATTTATTTGATCAAAAATACAATAAAACAGTTCAATATTATTACATTTGAAAACAGCTGTTTTCTATGTGAATATATGTTAAAGTGTAACTTATTCTGTGATCAAAGCTGATATTTTCAGCATCATTACTCCAGTCTTCAGTGTCACATGATCTTCAGAAATCACTCTAATATGATGATATGCTCAAGCAAACATTTATGATTATTATCAGTGTTGAAAACAGCTGTGCTTATTTATTTTTGTGGAAACTTTGAAACATTTTTATGTCAGGATTCTTTGATGAATGGAAAGAGTTGAGTTAACAGATACTCGTTACTTGACGTGTGTTAAATGTGTGCATGTGCACAGACAGACATACTTAGATAGATCAATTAACTTAATTACAGAGACCAGAACTTTCAGAGCTCATCGCCATGACGACCATTACTATAGTGATGACATGCAAATGAGATGGGGATTTGGTGGGAGGCGCCAGAAGGCCGTGATATGAGGCCATGCGAGGTTAGTGAACCTCGCATGGTGTGTGTGTGTGTGTGTGTGTGTGTGTGTGTGTGTGTGTGTGTGTGTGTGGTGTGTGTGTGTGTGTGTGTGTGTGTGTGTGGTGTGTGTGTGTGTGTGTGTGTGTGTGTGTGTGTGTGTGTGTGTGTGACAGTGTGTGTGTGTGTCTTTAATCTGTCACGAGCAGACAGAGGGAGACTAATAGTTTGAGGTAATTCTGTCGGTCTCCGCAAACGTTTCTGGCAGAAACCGACAGATCGATGAACGACAGTGTTAGAAACAAAGAGCTGGAAAACCGGAGGCTTAAGAAGATCTGATGGGGCAAATCTAAATGCCACATCTATTAATCTGTCAATCATTCACAAACACAGAGAGAGAGAGAGAGAGAGAGAGAGAGAGGAGAGAGAGAGAGAGAGAGAGAGAGAGAGAGAGAGAGAGAGAGAGAGAGAGAGAGAGAGAAAAGAGAGAAGCACTAAGATGAAGGTCAGAGTGAATTAACATCAGCGTTACGAACATCAGCGTTCACTCCCGTAATTCTGTCCCATTTCTTGGCAGGAACTTGAGGATCGATGGATGTCGGTGTCAGAAACAAAAGAGCAGGAGAAACCAGAGACATTACAGGAGCTTGAACTTCTGATCTACACTGTCAAGCTCCACAAAGCACCATTAAAAACTGTCCATGCGGCCGAACGAGAGAGAGAGAGAGAGAGAGAGAGAGAGAGAGAGAGAGAGAGAGAGAGAGAGAGAGAGAGAGAGAGAGGTTTAAATCCACATTGGGGTGTTAAAGTAAAACGACACGTAAGGAGCTGTGAAGCTGAGAGGCATGAGTGATCCAGTGCCAGTGATCAGAGTCCATGTGATGAACTTTGATGATTCATTTACAGCGCAGAGATCAGCTGTGCCGAACATGGCCAACAGCGGTAGAAAATCAATCCAGGGTCACTGTATAATCCACAACTATCTCAAAATCTAGATTTCATGTCATAAACAACAACACATCTATGAACAACACACCGGTGTCTTCAAAAGACCACCAGAGCTTCAGGCTGGAGACTGTTTTTGCCATGATGTGTCATTCAGTGTAGGGGTGTAATGCTACTACTACATTTATCACCACATACAGTAGCTCACTCTAAACATGTTGGGTTAAAAACAACACAATTTGGGTTATTTGGCAACATATCGCTGGGTCAAAATTGAAGAAGAAAAACAGTGTTGGGTTGTTTTTACCCAGCTGGTTGGGTTAAATATTGGTGGGTTTTATTAAACTCCACTATTGATTACAAATTACTATCTTGCTGGTTTAAAATGAATCCAAAATACGTTGAAAATTAAAATCACACACATAATTACTATAGTAATAGCACCAGTATTAAACAAAAGCTGAACATTTATTAATAATCATGAACACCCAGGAATTCACAAAAATATAGCCAAGAGTTAAAACAACGTGTAGGCTACATGTGTAAGAGTAATGACGACTCAACAATAACACAGCTTGAAAAGTTCAACTAAATGGCTTTTTAAAAATTAAATATTTAATAACTTACATTTGAAAACAAATTTGACCATATTTAGCTTTTTTTTAATGCCAAGAAACAGACTAAACACATTTGAGTTCCTCTTACATCATCACAAACTAGGGGTGTAACGGTTCTCGGTAAAACAATCGAACCGCACAGTTCACCACCCACAGTTCTGCACACACTCGCACCGCGGTTTATCTTAAATCTGACGACGCTTCTATAACATGAAAAAATATATTCTATGAAAAAAACAAGTGGACAAAACGGTCACTCTTTTTTAAACTGTGTTCAGTGCGAGTGCTGTTAAACATCAGCCTGGCTCCGCCCTCCTACGTACTTCCGCTCAATTTTCATTTTCCTTCAGTACTGCGTCTGGGATTGTGCTGTAGACTTTGGTTTTCTACAATAAATTTTTTACCGGGCCAATCAGCGAACAGAGGGAGTGGCTGAGAACGATGACGGTCGACTTGTGCGTTATTTTGAGTTGTAGTTCAGTAATGGCCGCGGAGAAAGATGCGAGTGAAGCCATTCGAAGCCAACGCTGACGAATATCAAGAAGTTAAAGCTGGAGCAAGAACAATCTTTCTTTCAAGAACAACCAAACGTTAGCGATTGGTTATGGCAGATAGAGTGACTCTGGGCAGATCCAATAGTTTTAGACTTCAATAGAGTTCCCGCCTACAAGGAAGTTAACGCTTGTCAATGGAACGATGCCAGACTACAAATGAAATGAACGAGAGTCTGGTGGGACCCAGGCTAGTTAAACATGACCAGTGGCAAGTAAATCACACACTGCTCTAGACTGAAGAGCTTTTGTAACTTTAATAAGGATTCATCTTTAATTTATACACTCAAATATGCAATGTTATTTTACAATTTCTGTAGCTGAAAACTAATCTTAGGCAAGGCTAAATGAGCTTTATTTTAATTTGACAGCAGTAATTTCCCCTGAACATATCACATATCACACACCAGCCGTACAGAAACCGTGACCCCTAACCGTCATACAGCCGAACCATAGCACATACACCATAAAAGAAAGAACACAGGCAATATAGTGTTTTTTTATTAATTTGGTGCTTTTATGTGCAGTATGTGTAGCTATAGGGATTTCCAGTCATTGACTGCACTTGATTTCGCAGTTGCAAAACTTTTTTAACATTATTTTCAATAAGAGTTTTCTTTGACCTTTAGCATTTGGGCTACTGTATGTTTTACAGTATGCAAGTGCTGCATATACAGACATTCACTACTATACGATATTGAGTACAATACTATACTTGCAGTGTATACAGTATACAACATATTCACCTTAGTTGCGATTACTGTACTTTTTTACATAACTGCAAATTTTGTTTACTGCACTGCACACAATATACATTTTCTAATGTAAGGCATGCTCTGGATGCTGTTCTCTATTCTTCGATCTGTGATGTTTATATATTGACTGATGTGTGTATGATCTGAAAGCATAGTTTGGTTTTGTAGTTTGAAGATTTGGTTTTGTGTTTAATGTTGTGAGAAAATGAGTGAAGGGTTCAAGACATGTGTCTTAGCAATTGTGAAAAGGCTGTCTAGTGGAAATACTTCATATAATGACCAGTGTGAAAGTGCTGATGTGTGTGTCTTCTGAACTTTATGATGTGTGATAGTGTCCTGTAAAGGACCACGAACTTTAATGTTCCTAAAAACCTCAGTTTGTGAGCTGAGCAAAGGAGATGTTACACACACACACACACACACACACACACACACACACACACACACACACACACACACACACACACACACACACACACACGCCTATAAACACACACTCACGCATACACACACACACACGCAGACTAATGAGACAATATGGCATAGTGATCTTAATTACATATTGTTCATAACAATGAAGTTAAATGATTTAAATAAGAGTGTGGCAGTATGAGTCGTAACAGATAGTCTTATAACAAAACCACCCACCCCCCCACCACACACACACACACACACACACACACACACACACACACACACACACACACACACACACACACACACACACACACACACACAATAACTGTACTTTACTGAACTGCATTTCCTAAAGTAAATGTGATCAGCGCTAGATCATGCAAAACATCCCATCATGATGCGGTTGCCAGGGCGTTGCTATGCAGTTGCCAAGGAGTCCTAAGTGTTTTCTTCCTGTCCGGCACTATTATCTCTGTGATCTTCTGATCTCCTGCTTTATTATTATTAGTTTATAGTGAGAACTGGTGAGTCTGAAGCACAACTACAAGCTGCAAAAGAAATGAATCATTATTGTGTGTTGAATAATGAATGAATGGACGTTGAATAAGTTATGCACCAGAGTACTTAGACGTTTTAACAATAGCGATGCCTCCTTTGTACAGCGAGCCATAGTCTGTTGTGTTTCTATGCCGTCCATTATAAAAGCAGCCCACATTCCTGTTCTTCATTATCTAACGCTTCATTAATATTCACACAACATCAAAGACCAGTTCAATTAATGTTCATAACGGAATTATGACAGTTATAATAAAGGACGTCATACATACGCACATGAATTAATTAATCTCAGTGCTTCAGAAAGAGCAGAATCAAATTCATTAAACATTACTATATATATTACATACATATTTTAGAAAAGCAAAAAACAATAAACACAAGCTGAAAACTTGTCAGACTGATATCTGAGACTTTCATTATTCTCTGCCCTCGAGCTCAAATCTGGAAAAGCTCATTAGCATAGATTAATCAGTGCTAAACGAGTCTGTAACCAACTCGAGAAGCCAGCGTGTCATTTCAGCTTCTGCTACTGCAAGAATCACTATCATTGCGCACGTCCCTTTTATCATAATCAATTATTTAATACATTCAGTGTGATTAGATAAAATTAGCTAAAATCATCATTTCTTCATTGACAGCCTTTCAAACGCATCACACTTTTAGACTGTGAAGAGACATCATCAGTTAGATGAGATACAAAACTTCTAAACTACAGTAATACACACATTATCATTAAGTAACGCAGTGAATGTGGAGAGACTTTTGGACTCGGAAAAAGACTAAGTATTAGATATTATCTGGAGTATAAAGTGCTAAAAAAAGACTCCAAACTCCCTGAGCGAACTGAATCAATCTGAACAGACTCCAAACTCGCTGAGCTCTGAGTTAAAAGAGCAATTCACTACATTATTAAACTTCTGTCATCACTGTCTTTCTTTCTTCTGTAAAACTGCTCTTAAAACTGGCCAGCTCCAAAAAAAGATCCATAAACACAAGCGAACAAAAATATATTCAAATAACGTTTTGCTAGTGTTCACTTAAGTTATAAAAACATTATTATTTATGAATGTTTTCTCGGTTCTACGAACATTAAGTGCACATTCCCTTTCATCATTCTGCAAACATTACCCCTTACAAAACAAAAATATGTTTCCCATATATGAATGATCAATATATTAAATGGTTTAACAGTGTATTTGCAAATATACAGAATAATATATTGTGTTAATTTTATTAGCCTACAATATTTTGAATCAGGAATTGCCGCATTTCATATATTGAAAAATATGTGACAATATATTTACATATATTATTATATAATTATATATATATTTAATATATCATAATGTATGTAAATTTTATTCAGTAATACACTTAATAATATAGCCTATAGATGTATATGTGGTCAGATATTGCAAATATATTTACTCATGCAACATGAACATACATATCTAGAGAAATATATAATGTTATATATTTCTTATATTTTTTTAATTATTAACATTATAAATGTTTCATATTTTCAAGCTAGTTAACAAAAGCAGAAGCACACCTGTGTGTACTGCAGTATTTAATCAGAATTGTGAGATGTAAACTCTGTGAATTGTGAGATAAAAAGTCACAATTATCTTTTTAAAATGTTTTATTCTGTGGCGTAAACAAGCTTCCATAGAATATTACTTTTAAATGTTCTCTAAATGTTATGAATGTCTAAAGTTTTTATGCTAATGTTTTGAGAACATTATTAAAGAGCAGATAACTTTAAACAAACACTCTATTAATGTTACTGGAAGAAACTTTTTTTTTTAAAGACAAGAAAAGTTTGAATTCAACCACTGTTTTTTAATTATTTATCCACATTATTAAGGCAAACAACATAGTATATTAGTTTTAGCAGTCAAAAAATATCTTCTTTATGTCTTATATTCAGATAAAAAAGTGTTAATGTTAGAAACGGTGTGCAATATAAAAGTGTGAATGTAGAACAGTCAAGGAGAACTTTGAGATCTACATCTGTAATAAGTAAGGGTGTAATGCTTGACAAAAGCCTCGGTTCAGTTCGATACACACAGTGGTTTTACGGTTCGGCACGTTTCCGATACAGCAAAAGAAAGAAATACCATAGAAATTTCCTTGATTTAAAACATATAATTTTTAAATAAGAAAGAAGGAGAAAATGTCACTTTCCAAGTGTTTTTATATGCAATATGTAAATGGTCTACAGGCGATGCGTGTGCATTTTAATGAAAATATCAACCGCTATATCAAACATTTTTATATGGTTACCGTCGATAATATATATACCAATATTAAATGTATTAAAGGGCACCTATTATAGCATTTGAAATGTTCCTAATAATGTTCTGGGAGTCCCCAACAACAGTTTTACATGCATGCAATGACAAAAAACACTTTTGTTGTCTTATAATATGCATTTATTTTTACCTGATTTGCTCACCGACTCCCTAATGATTCGTTTGACGACTCATTTTTCAAACCTCTCCTTTGCGTGACACTAATCTGCGGTGATTGGTCAGATGACGCAGTCAGTTATTTTTCGCCTTAACCCAAAGCTTAAACATATTGATAAAGCACTGCAGTACTACAATACGCTCTATTCTTTATGATAACTCCAATAACAGCGACAAACATTTTACATATTTAAAAAAAAAAAATGACATTGGAGACCTAGAAGCTGCGCTGAGCGTAACACACACACACACACACACACACACACACACACACACACACACACACACACACACACACACACACACACACACACACACACACACACACACACACACACACACCACACACACACACACACACATACTTATTGAGAATGCTACAAAACCCATAAAAGCAACAATTATTAATAGTACTTACAGGTTGCGATTCGGAGGAGGATCCAAATAAACTTGGAACTGAACCTTCCTTCAGTATCAGCCGACTCGCGAATCCACACTTGAAAACATTTATGTTTGTAAAGGAATGAACACAGCACAAGGTTCGGGTACAGTTGTAAATATAAACTCTAGCCACTGATTCTACACATGCTCGTCCCTGGGCAGTAAAAAAAAATTAACTTTTGATTTGCGCTACAGAACCATAGACAGTATAAGAAGTGGACAGAGTCATCTCATTGGAACTCAGTTGAGACAGTTGAAGCACATTTTTAGCGATTTTTGAGCACTTCCGTTCCTGACGCGCAGACTCAAACCGACTCAAACTAAGCTTGATGACGTGAGCAACCCGTCTGACAGACGTAAATCTTCTAGTAGCTGTGCGTGAAAACTGCCAACGTTAATCTTGCAGAGACGGGGAACTTGAGCAAAGAGTTCGTTGCCGTGAGTGAGCAGGAGTATTTTGTCCCGTTGCTTTTATGGACTCATTATCTATGGGCTTCTCCCTTGACGGGACGTCCCCCCGATTGCCTGCGAGCTTCTCCTCCTGTCTGTACGGTCATTTCTGTACAGCGCGACAGAGAGTCGAGTGGTTATGACGCAATCGTTAGCCTATTTTTACAAAACTGTTTCTACGGGGCCATAAAGTAACATAGAAGGTAATGGAGCCTTTTATACATTGTCGTGTTTCTTTAGAAATAAATAATGGACAAATGGAGTCTTTTAACGCCTCAGATGTAAAGTTATTCGCCGTCAAAGTGACGCCAAAATGAATGGGAGTCAATGGAAATGCTAACGCAAGTGAAGTTCTGCTACAAGATGGTGGCACCCGGCCGACTTCAACTTCCGGTTGATGGATTACCCCCTTGTTCAGAACACAGCGTCTCATCGACATGATGTTTTCAAGTTTCACTGGTGTCTGCGCGCGCAATAAGTGGGCGTATCTTATTCAAATAACTTGTCGAGGTGACGTCATAAAGCTAGAGAAAAAGCATCGTCCGTCTATCGATTCATATCAGCGACTCAGAGTCGACTCTTACTTTTGAGAGACAATAACTTTGTATACGGTGAACTTTCATGTTTAAAACTTTGCAGGATGTTTTTGTTCACTTAGATCTATGTTACACACTACATGAAAGGTAATTTTCAAAATTCCATAATAGGTGCCCTTTAAATGCCAATACCGTTTGTGCTGGTGCCATTTTATCGCCCAGCCCTTCTCAAACCTCAGTGCATTGACATGCGCATGTTTAAGTGTGTGCGTTCAGTGCTAAACCCAGTCTCTGTGTGATGAATGGCACTGAGAACTAATAAAGATCCAGACTCATTTATACATGTCACTGTAGATGAACTAGCAGCCAAAAATAAGACTGATTATATTTTCTTTAAAGTAATAACTGTTTCTTTCTCAGGGAAACAGCCTGACTCTGCTCAATCCATTCAGGTGTGTGTGTGTGTGTGTGTGTGTGTGTGTGTGTGTGTGTGTGTGTGTGTGTGTGTGTGTGTGTGTGTGTGTGTGTGTGTGTGTGTGTGTGTGTGTGTGTGTGTGTGTGTGTGTGTTGTGTGTGTGAGAGATGGACCAGTGATTCACAGCCCCACCTGAATACAAATACACTTTCAATGAGCTCTGAGGGGGAAACGATCATGTTAGCAGGGTTGTGTTTCAAATCACGTAGTGACACGGTTTGATGTCTGTGACAGAAGTGAGTGAGTGTGATTCAACCTGAAGCACACACTGCAGTGAATACAGCAGAAGATAGAAAATGAAGTCCAGTCCAAGAAAATGAGCTTTGATTTAAAACACTGTGAACTACAGCCTTCCTCCTAAACCAGGGGTCTCATTTATAAAACTGTGCGTAGGATCCTTACTAAAAGTGTACGTGCGCCCGAAAGCCAAAAATGGCGTACGCAAACAAATATTCTGACTTATAAAACCGTGCGTACGCCAGAATCTGCGCAGAATTCACTTTATAAATCCCAGTCAGCGGAAGATTGTGCGCACATGCGTCTCCACCCCGAAATATCCATATATGGAGCTTACAACGCCTAGTTTTACTATGCATATCCTCATCTGCATATCATTTGCATATGATTATGCATCCACGTGATAACATGTTTAACGGTACAAGACATTTGGAAAATATGAAATACGGATGTGCCGTCACATTACATTAATAAAAAATAATTTAGTAGCCTATTCTTGCCTTGTTTTTGAATAAATAAATCAAATAGTGTAAAATACATTTCAGAGAAAGTTTTTCTCAATCTTTTTCACTGGCCAAATAGTATTTTTAATTGATTTATATTTTGAATGGAAACAGATAGACCTTGTTGTGCATTATTTGCACAAAACTATTTTCTCAGACAATCTGCTATTAGCATAAGCAATTATCTATGAAACATTAAAACACAGCATGCAAGAGGAAAAGTGTTTGAAAGCATTGCATCCACAACAAATATTTCTATTTATTGAATATAAAAATGTTGTAACTTCTCAGTAATGATTTCATGTAATTTAAGTGTCTAACTCCATTAATCAGAATAGCATATTTAATCTAAATGTTTATATCAGAAGTAAAACATAGTTTAAATCATTCTTTTATTTATTTAAACTGTTATTGTGAACATATTTCACAGAACACTGTATTTATGATTAATGAAGATTTACGGTTTTAGATAGGCTGCGTCAGTTTCACTAAACGGCCCAACACGCTCGCTGGCGCGGACATTTAAAAAGGGGTGGATATTTACTTCCGGTAAACTGCACGCGGGTTTTTGTATGCGCCAAGAAGTTCCTCTACTCAAAAGACCAAGATTCCTTGTGAATAGAACATGCACAGAACACAAATCACTATGGGGATATCCCGATACGCGTTTACATAACCAAAAATTCGGGTTAGAAAAGGGGTACCCCAGGTATAATATCTGGGTTTTTAAAATCTGGGATATGAGCATATTCGGGTTTTTGCCGGTGTTTACAGGCCGTGCGCGGCCGGGTTATTGCTAATATCCCGGTTTTGAACGGGTTATCCCATACGGAAATGTAATATATGTACACATATGAAATATACATATATTACATATATCCACATAGAAAGTGAAAACATATATGTAGCCTACATATATCTGGCCATATATAAAACCTATTAGAAAATGGAACAATTTCATATATTGACATATAAAACTAGCCCATATATTTTATGTATGTATAATACAGTCTTTTATGTGTGATATTGGAACAATGCTCCAACTTTCATTATCCGTTTCTTCTTTCCACTCGACAAGAGCGAACATTCTTCATCTGTTGGTCTCTGAATGCGCGTAATTTGGCGGTCTTTTGATTGCGTTTGAATTACTTGTTCAAAGTTCAAGATGTTCAAATAAGGAAAACAAGGAATGAATTAATAAGGAACCATAAGCATGTAAAATGTTTGTATGTTGTTTAAATAAATTGGCATATATAAATTAAACATATTGGTGAAATATATGGTTATAACATACAATATTATATAAACAATAATCATATATATTGTATTAATATATGTCAATATACTCATTTAATATGGACAATTTATATATGTTATAAACCTATATCAACATATATCTAGATATAATTATATATGTGATAGTAATATATTGTCTTATATTTGGCATATATGACAGCATCACTTGCGATATAGGGACATATATGTCATATATTACATTTCCGTATGGGATAGACCTTGCTCCAGAGAAACGAGGGCACCGCCATCTTTAGAATATTGTCTTTGAACTTCCGTGTTTGCGGTCGCTCTGTATATTTCTATGGCATTGCTGTCGAGCAGTAATTAGCTGGTGAAGTGGATTTACTTATTGTAGAGTTAATGAAAGTTATCATGAGCATTGTAATGTTTATCATAAGCATTGTAAAGCATATGTCTTAACAAATGGCCCTTGGATTTTTTTTTAAACGAGCCGTTCATTCATCACTACACAAGATCGCTGTGAAAATACAGACCAGAAGTCAAAAGATGAGACGAGCTCAGCGCTGAAAAGGGGCGTGGCTACATAAGGTCTATATGGCTGCATGTAAACGTAGTCAGTGTTGCTAATCTATCTAACAATAAAATACTGTAATACGCATAAACATACAAAGAATACAGAAAGATTGAGCAAAATATTATTATACGTTACTATAATAATATATACACTGACTAAAATATACATTTGTATTGCTTATTTTCTTCATTAAGTGTGAGAATCAACTGCTCTGCTTTTGACAGCAAATCAGTAATGATTTAAATATAACAATAAGAGTACACACACACACACACACACTCACACACACACACACACACACACACACACACACACACACACACACACACACACACACACACACACACACACACTCAAACAAACAAACACAAAAAACAAAAACACACATACTCTCTCTCTCTCTCACCACACACACACACACACACACACACACACACACACACACACACACACACACACACACACACACACACACACACACACACACACACAACACTCTCTCTATCTCTCTCACACAAACAAACAGACACACTCAAACAAACACATGCACACACACACACTCACTCACTCACACAATTTTTATTTTTAAACACACTTAAACATGTCTATAAAACACACACGCGGATGGAGAAAAAGTAATTCATTCAGTAATTTACTCACTCTCTCTCTCTCACTCACTCACTCACTCACATACACACACACACACACACACACACACACACACACACACACACACACACACACACACACTCACACACACAATTTTTAGTTTTAAACACACTTAAACATGTCTATAAAACACACACACGCGGATGGAGAAAAAGTAATTCATTCAGTAATGGTTATTTCCACTTTTCTATCAACAGACTAAAGTAGGCTAAATAAGCTAAAGGGAATTTTATATAATGGCAGAGAAGAGAAAATAGCACAAAAATAACTTAATTGACACGATGACACACAAACACACACATAAATAGCTCAGTCTCTAAAGAATAATAAAGAAACAGTTTAAGAAGGAGACCTTTTTCATACAAAATTACAATTCTGTCATTATTTTTGACATTCAAGAAATAATGTTATTTCTTTCCACCAATGCCATTTTAGCATTGCTTCTGTAATATTAACACACACTACACTGTGCTTCACTACAGCCACCCGTGACATGAAGAACGTGTCTCTTACACAGCTATCAGACAACTTTTGCATGATATGATATGGACCCTGAAATAATGACATTTTCAATGGAGGGAAATATTCAGTAAACAAGCTCCTTATTCTTAGGGGTGATTTTATATCATGATTGATCTTGAAGACGTCACATGATCTACTTTTCAAGCCAATCGTAGAGGTGGTGATCTTTTCTATCCTCGTTTTAGTGTTAAATTACAGCATTGACTGCCCACTAGATGGCTTTCATGTGTGGTGATCCATTTGAAAAACAATTCAACAGCAGAAAGGCAGTGCGAAGTAATCAAATGTTAGTTTCGGTTTCGATTTAGGCTTCCAACGATTAGAAAAACATGATAATCAAGATAAAATCATGTCGTTTCATTCCTATAAAGCGTGTACTTTCGCCCTTTAAAGGGGTGGTTTACTGCTTTTTTTCTTTGCATGATTGTGTTTATGGGGTGCAATATAACATGTCTTCATGTGTTGTTGTTTTTAAAAAGCCTTATTTTTCATAAATGTCACCTTTAATCCGCTTTCTCCTCTGTCATTTGAATGACCGGTTGACTTCCTGATTCTATGAAACCACTCCCTCAGAAACAGGCAATGGTTGGCAACCTCAGATTGGTTAGTCTGGCCGGTGTGTTGTAATTGGCTAAACTGCGTAGTGTACATTGTCCAGAAACTTCACGCCCATTACCTTTACGGTCGAAAGCTGCATGTGCTCCGGTCAAATGTGTGTCAATACTGCCGTATCAGTTTGAGCCAGAATCAGACCCAGAAAGCGGCAATGAAGAGAGTCGAGCAGAACCTCCCCAAACACGGCTCTTACAAAACATTCCTGAATGGTACAATTTTGTATTACCGTGTTCTATTCTATTCTATTCTACTATTGTTATATAAGAATTTCGAGATGCTGTTACTTGAAAATGCTACTGCTTTCTTGTAAGCTTTTGAGATACGGTTTTCTCCTGATTAAACGTCTAATATGTCTCCATTTTTCCATTGTTATGCGGTAGGGGGCGCTATTACACATCTTCTGTAAGACTACACTATCTCCTGATCAAAACACACGTGAAGACGAAGCAGAAACTAGCGATATAAGTTACAAGTTTTAAAAGTTTAACTCTTTAATTACTATTTTGAACATTTTTAAATTGTAAAAATAGAAGTCCATAGGCATACCTCGATAGTTCATCTCAAAATTGGGGAGATTGCGATTCAGATTGTGATTGTTTGTAATAAGATGTGGAATTTTGGGAAGATCGTCCAGCCCTACTTGATAATATAAGGCAAGTTTAGTACATTTCATACACTATAGTAATTCAAAGTGCTTTACAAACAGAAAGGAATTAAAATAATCACTAAATAAAAGCAAGGAAAATTAAAACCATTATAAAAGGAATTAAAATAATACAAAGCTGATAACCTTCACATCTGGCAAAACGTCTCGGTTACTAATGTAACCCTCGTTCCCCGAAGGAGGGAACGGGAGACGTGACGTCGACGTGACGACGTTAGGGGATCACTTCAGGGAGCCCTATCAACTTCGAGTATCTAAAGAACAAGCCAATGAACGTTGGCGTGCGTGAAACGCGTCACGCGCCCCGCCCCGCAGCGCGGGTATAAACAGGAAGCGGACGCCGCACTCATTGTTTTTCGCTGAGGAGCCGAGATAGAGACGGCCGTACAGCGATGGTCAGCAACTGTGGCAGCGGGACGTCACGTCTCCCGTTCCCTCCTTCGGGGAACGAGGGTTACATTAGTAACCGAGACGTTCCCCTTCAGTCGCTCACGTTCGACGTGACGTCGACGTGACGACGTTAGGGGATCCCTATGGAAGACGCCATCGGTTGCTGCCACATCCAGCGCCCTACGGAAGGCTCTCAGACCCCCAATGGCTGGGGCGGAAGACCTGCGTAGAGGGAGTTCACTGTTGTTCCTTTAACCCACACAGTGGAACTCTTGGATAACACTGGGAAAGCGTGCCTTTCCAGGGGAGAGGGACGCTGCGGAAGCCACATCCTGCCCGAAGGGAGGTAACATGTGGAGGATACACATATGGACTGGCCGGAGGGCAGTGCAACATATGGAATGTCACTGGGGTGGCTCCAGCCTGAGAAGGGGGAGGCAGCACCAGACAGTGACGGCAGAGCGGACTCTGCCAAGGGAAAGACACGGGCTCACCGCGGGGAGCTGGTCGTGGAAGAATACTCACATGGGATCGCCGCAGGAATCACCACATATGGAACCCAGCCTAGCACAAGTTACACAGGCATACGAGCACTAGGCCTGGCGTCGGACGCTCCGCAACGTCCGACTGCCGGAGGGGTGCGGAGGAACTCACAGGGTTCGCCAGAGTGGGGAACTCGACTGGAGCAAAAAAGCGCACGTATCCGCTCCATGTGGAGGGGAGTGGCGCAGCAAGCCGACACAAGAGCGGAAACTTCGGTGTTACCGGCTGGAAGCGAGCACACAGGAAGAAACCGGCTCAACACGTAGGCTATAAAATCTAGCGAACGTGTTAGGTGTCGCCCAGCCCGCAGCTCTACAGATATCTGTCAGCGAGGCGCCGTGTGCCAGCGCCCAAGAAGAAGCGACACCCCTAGTGGAGTGGGCTCTCAACCCGGGCGGGCAAGGCACGCCTTGGACTTCGTAAGCCAAGGCGATGGCATCCACTATCCAGTGGGCCATCCTCTGCTTGGAGACAGCCTTTCCCTTCTGCTGGCCTCCGTAACAGACAAAGAGCTGATCTGAGGTCCTGAGGCTTTGCGTTCTGTCCACGTACAGACGCAGAGCGCGGACGGGACAGAGAAAAGCCAGGGCTGGGTCTGCCTCCTCCGAAGGCAGCGCTTGCAGGTTCACCACCTGGTCCCGGAAGGGAGTGGTAGGAACCTTGGGCACGTATCCGGGCCGGGGTCTCAGGATCACGTGAGAGTTATCCGGGCCGAATTCTAGGCACGATTCGTCGACCGAAAATGCATGCAGGTCCCCTACCCTCTTGATGGAGGCCAATGCAACCAGGAGTACTGTTTTACAAGACAGAACTTTTAACTCAGCTGACTGCAAAGGCTCAAAGGGTGGTCTCTGAAGAGCCGAAAGGACCAGAGACAAGTCCCAAGAGGGTATAGAGAGTGGGCGAGGAGGATTAAGTCTCCTTGCTCCCCTCAGGAACCTGACGATCAGGTCATGCTTCCCCAACGACTTACCATCAACTGCATCGTGATGTGCGGCAATGGCAGCAACATACACTTTAAGGGTGGAGGGAGACAGCCTTCGCTCCAACCCATCCTGCAGGAAAGAAAGCACGGCTCTGATCGAGCAAGTTCGGGGGTTCTCCTCGTGAGAAGAACACCAGTCAACGAATAGGTTCCACTTCAGAGCATAGAGGCGCCTCGTAGAGGGGGCTCTAGCGGAAGTGATGGTGTCAACTACCGCTGGGGGTAGGTCACCTAGAACCTCCGCGTCCCGTCCAGGGACCAGACATGGAGTTTCCAGAGGTCTGGACGCGGGTGCCACAGGGTGCCCCGTCTCTGAGAGAGCAGGTCCTCTCTCAGAGGAATGGGCCAGGGAGGGGCTGTCGCGAGGAGCACAAGTTCGGGGAACCAGGTCCGGTTGGGCCAATACGGGGCAACTAACACGACCTGCTCCTCGTCCTCCCTGACTTTGCACAAAGTCTGTGCAAGAAGGCTCACTGGGGGAAACGCATACTTGCGTAGGCCCGGGGGCCAGCTGTGTGCCAGGGCATCCGTGCCGAGGGTCCCCTCGGTCAGGGAGTAGAACAACTGGCAGTGAGACGTGTCCGGGGCGGCAAACAGATCTACCTGTGCGGTCCCGAAGCGCCTGAAAATCAGCTGGACCACCTGGGGATGGAGTCGCCATTCTCCCGGTAGCACCTGCTGCCGTGAGAGCTCGTCGGCTGCACAGTTGAGCAGGCCGGGAATATAAATGGCACGAAGCGACCTCAGATGCTTCTGACTCCAAAGGAGGAGATGGCGGGCGAGTTGTGACATGCGGCGGGAGCGTAGACCACCCTGACGGTTGATGTACGCAACGGTCGCAGTGCTGTCCGTACGGACCAGTACATGCTTGCCACGAAGCGGCGTTTTGAAGCGGCCCAATGCAAGATGTACTGCTAACAACTCGAGGCAATTGATGTGCCAATGCAGTTGAGGCCCCGTCCACAGACCTGAAGCTGCATGCCCGTTGTACGTGGCCCCCCAGCCGGTGGCAGAGGCATCCGTGGTGACCACAGAGTGCCTGGACACTTGTTCTAGGGGAACACCTGCCCGCAGGAACGAAGGGTCTGACCACAAGCTGAGAGTTTGGCGACAGTGCGGAGTCACTTGGACCCGGCACGAGCCGCTCTGCCACGCCCATCTCGGGACTCGATCGTGGAGCCAGTGTTGGAGCGGTCTCATATGAAGCAATCCGAGCGGCGTTACCGCGGCTGCAGATGCCATATGCCCCAGGAGCCTCTGAAACAGTTTCAGTGGAGCCGCTGTTCTGCGCTTGAGCGTGCTCACGCAGTTCAACACTGACTGGACGCGGGCCTCGGTGAGGCGCGCTGTCATGTTGATCGAGTCCAACTCCATACCGAGAAAAGAGATCCTCTGCCCGGGGGTGAGTTGCTCTTTTCCCAGTTGACCCGAAGCCCTAGGTGGCTGAGGTGACTGAGCACCATGTCCCTGTGTTCGCACAACAGCTCTCTCGACTGGGCGAGAATAAGCCAGTCGTCGATGTAGTTGAGAATGCGAACACCACGCTCGCACATGGGAGCAATGGCTGCCTCCGCGACTTTCGTGAAGACACGGGGCGACAGGGCCAGCCCGAAGGGTAAGACCTTGTACTGATATGCCCGTCCCTCGAACGCAAAGCGAAGAAACGGTCTGTGTCGAGGGAGAATCGAGACATGAAAGTACGCGTCCTTCAGGTCGATCGCTGCAAACCAATCTTGGGGACGGATGCACTTGAAAATGCGTTTCTGCGTAAGCATCTTGAACGGCAGCTTGTGAAGGGACCGGTTCAAGACACGCAGATCCAAGATTGGCCGTAACCCACCGCCTTTCTTGGGTACAATGAAGTACGGGCTGTAGAAGCCGGTCTTCATATCGGCTGGAGGGACCGGCTCGATCGCGTCCTTCGCCAGTAGGACTGCGATCTCTGCCCTGAGCACAGGGGCACTGTCCGGCGGAACGCGGGTAAACAGAATGCCCTGAATGCAGGGGGGCGCCGGGCGAACTGAATCGCATAGCCGAGTCTGACAGTACGGATGAGCCAGCGAGACGGGCTGGGAAGCGCTAGCCAGGCTCCCAGACACCGCGTAAGCGGAATCAACGGCACCACAGACGTACCCGGGGTGGGGCAGCGCGGCGGAATGCAGGGACCCGACTCGGACGGCACAGCGGCCCGGAGTGGGGTCTGAATGTGTGGTGCAACACGTACCTGCTTCCGTCGAAGGGCAGAGTGAGTGTGTGGAGGCGGCAGAGCGTCCGGAACACAGCCACTGCTGCTCGCTGGCGATGAGAGAGGGGCTCGAGGGTGACAAGGCATAGCGTCGTCGACCGTCAAGCGCGCTCTCTTGGGACCCAGAGGTTTCAGAAATTGCTCTTTTATTGAATAAGTGGGTACCACTGAAGGCAGTGGCGGAAAAGGAACAAAAAGAAACAAAGGATTCTCCACCCGGCCCTCCACCGGGGGAAGGAGCGGTGCCTTCACCGTCTCCTGGAGAGCAACTCGATCCACCTCTGGGTCGCCCGTCTCAGGGTCGTTTGCACCTGCGCTTACCACCTGGTTTGGTAGCGGCCTGGACGGGCGTGGCCGACTTCCTGCGGCTTGCTCCACGCTGAGGCCTGGATGGTGGCTGCTGCTGCTGAGGCTTAGCGGGAGCGGAGGACGCCGCAGGAGGACGGCCTCGGCGACGAGCGGACGGAGGGTCTGCGGCCGGCGGACGGGAGGAAGCAGCGGGGGTCCGCCGGGGCAGGATGTGTCGGATAGCCTCCGTCTGCTTCTGGGCGGCCGAGAACTGTTGGGCGAAGCTCTCGACCGCATCGCCGAATAACCCAACCTGGGAGAGAGGGGCATCCAGGAACCGATATTTATCGGTGTCCCTCATGTCCGCCAGGTTGAGCCAAAGGTGGCGCTCCTGGACCACCAAGGTGGACATCGCCTGACCAACGGAACGCGCGGTTTCCTTCGTCGCCCGGAGGGCGAGGTCAGTAGCCACGCGGAGCTCCCGGAGGAGCTCTGGGTCAGAACCACCCTCGTTCATGTCCATGAGCGCCTGGGCCTGGTGGACCTGCAAGAGCGCCATGGCATGGAGGGCGGAAGCAGCCTGTCCACAGGCCTTATAAGCCTTCGCCGTGAGACCGGACGAAAACTTACAGGCCTTGGACGGGAGGCGCGGATTACCCCGCCAGGAGGAGGCGGACGCCGGACACAGTTGCATCGCGACAGCCCGCTCCACCGGGGGGATATCCACATACCCCTTAGCTGCCCCGCCGTCGAGGGTGGCGAGGGGGGAGGAGCTACTAGAACGGATTCGGGCACTATACGGTGCCTTCCACGTCCTAGAGAGCTCCTCATGCACCTCCGGAAAGAAAGGTACCGGGGCGGCGCACTGAGAACCAGCACGGCCCGCCCCGAGAAACCAATCGTCCAACCGAGAAGGTTCGGGACGTGGCGGAGGATTCCACACAAGCCCGACCTTCTCGGCGGCCCGGGAAAGCATAGCCGCCCACTCTGGATCCGGCTCGGACAACGCTACACACCCAGACGGGGGCAACGCAGCCGAGTCGTCATCTCCAGAGGAGTGAAGCTCCCCCTCCGATGCTGCGATCGACATCTGATCGTCAGCTGGCGCCCCAAAGGAAACGACCGGCCGTTCAGGAGAAGGACCGAGTCGATCGCAAAGGGGCGCGGATGGCAACAGCGCATGAGAGGCGTGAGGGGCCCGCGGAGATTGCCTCGACGGGGAAGCCCTCACGGTAATCCTCAGATCACCC